>ML822888.1:129191-157697 GCA_009831015.1 Picea engelmannii
AACGATACTCTCCTTCATTGTATTATTTACTGTTGACTGATTTTGGTGAACTAGAAATTTATGAAGAGGGAATCCAAGTAGACACTAAAAAGAAGTGGGAGCAAGGCATGAAAGAGGAAATTGACTCCTTGGTAAATAAATAGACTTGGGACTTGGTTTAGTTTCATGCACAAAAAAGAGCATTGCAGAATAAATGGGTTTACACGTTGAAGGAAGAATATGGAGGAAAAAGGTGGTACAAGGATAGACTTGTTGTAAAGGGTTTTTCACAAAAGAAAGGTATAGATTTTGATGAAATATTTTCTCATGTTGTTAAGATGAATTCAATTCAGACCATTTTAAGTCTTGTGGTAGTAGAATATTTTCATCTTGAGCAGTTAGATGTAAAAACATCTTTTCTCCATGGGGATTTGGAGGAATATATTTATATGTAGTAGCCACAGGGGTATGAGGTCAAAGGAAAGGAGAATTTGGTATTCAAGTTAAAGAAGAGATTGTATGGCCTAAAATAAGCTCCAAGGTGTGGTATTTGAAGTTTTTATGACAAAACAAGGTTATAATAGATGTCATTTTGATCACTGTGTTTATTTTAAAAGAATATAAAATGGAAGCTATATTATCTTGTTATTATATTGTTGGCAGCTCCACAGTATTTTCACCTCTTAAAGCAATGAATAATAAATTCGGTAGCTGCCTTTGCTTCATCACATGGACATTGCTACTTGAAAGTTGAGTTTTGGGCTATAAAAGGGTTTTATTTTGATTATTCTTAGTTCTCGTTTTCATGCTTCGTTCATGACTAAAAGCATGAACTAAGCATTGAAACTGATGAATTTATTACAATTGAATTTAAGGCTTATTTCCCTAGGAGAATAAATGTTCATACAAATATTTTTAAGAATGATATTTTTCTTTAAGGCTTATCTCATGTTAATAAAATAGTTGTTTTAAATTTTCTCATTGTTATAAGGTATACTCTGGACCTTTGAATGATACACCAAGAATCGATTGATGTCAGGCTATGAGTTTGTTTCATGTATAATTCTTGGTAAATCCTTTTTATGGTTGCTATGCTTTGACTAATCAAGCACCTCTTTTCCTAACCTTAAAATGATCAACTACACTCTTTACACAATGATGATACTAAACGCATCTGGTCATATTCTATACTCTGTTTAAGGTGGAATTTTGACTTGATAGGCCCATCATTCCTAGTTAAAGCCTCGGGTTTGGTATGTACTCTTGGCATTCATTTCACAAAACACCCGATTTTTGTGGTATGAATCCCCTCATACTTTTATTCTGGTCATGTTAGGGTATTGATGAGTTTTATCCCTTTGGTTCTTGCTTTGGTTTCCTTTATTTTTGAAACCCTTCGTACTCGTAGTGAACTTTGTCTGCCTTCGTGACTACTTGTCCAGACCCTAATGGCCCCTGTCGTCTATGTTAAACCAAATGACCTCCAAACCCTGCTTCTGTATGATGATGCGAGAGAAGACCTTAAAAATCAGGGTTGGGTTGTGTTTCTTGAGAAGTTTCAGGGTTACAATCTGTAGGCGGCCCAAGAGTTTGTCCTCACATTCGATGGATGCCGAGCCAAAATAGGTGATGTCCAATTAGAAATCACTGAGGATTTTTTGAGCAAGGCGACGGGCCTTCCCTTTACTGGGAAAAAATGGTTTAAGAATTCCAAGTTGGACGAAGTGTAGTGGGCTCTGTTCTTCACCTCCCGAAAATTTTAGTGTTGAGACAAAGGTATGTCGATTTCTCTCTTGAAAGATAGATGGCACATGTTATTGGCTGTGTTGAGGCAATTCGTCACCTGTGAGGGACGCTATGGGCTTGTTTTTCTTTACCATATAAGGTTGTTAATGCACTTTATCGGTTTTCAGTTAAATATGTCGTTTTATTTATTGAGAAGTTTATATAAAAGGGCTAAAATATATAAAATGAAGAGTGTGAATTCCAGTTTATTCCATCATGGGTTAATTAGGTTATTGTTAGTCTATCATTTAGAGTTACAAGGAGACAATTGGGATACCTTCCTGACTGGCAATGGCTTCATCACAGTTAATCCTGTAGAGATGCCTATGATTGATAAACCTATGTTGGAAAAAATCCCTGTTCTTTCAAGTGACAGACCAGTTCTTGTATGCCTAGAGCCCTGTGTTAAGGCTACGTTTGATGAGCTTATGTCCGAGCAACAATATGCTGACCCAAGAGTCATTGAATTTCATGAGTGTGAGAAGCAGGTCTGCCCTAACTCCTTTGCAAAGACCATAAATAGACCCTCGCGCAAACTGCCTAAAAACGACTCGGATATAGGGTTTAATAACAAAAGGGCAGGGATATTAATCTCTAGGATCCTACAAAATAAATCAAAGTCTCATATGAGCTCGATCAAAGTGATCGAGGTCCATGAGAGCTTTGATTCTGAGATTGAGAAATTCTTGGCAAGGGAAAACCCAAGTTACCTTAATCCAGATTTCATCCATACCTACAATTTCATAGACAATCTACCACCGTGCCTGAAACATAGCAAATTTTTTCCAAGCACCAAACTCAGTAAAGAACCCACAAACAACATTTGTAGCATTTTGATGGACGACCATGGGTTTCCTCAACCAACTGTTCTAGATCCACAATGTGAAGTGTGTCTACATTAGGTAAGCAAATATTACACAAATATTCCTCTCCTTCAAGTGAATATCAAGACCCTCACAGCTCAGATTGACTCATTAACAAATGAAAACCACAGAGTCAAGATCAGTGCAAAAAGTCAAGGAAAATGCTTGAAGAGAACTGGAAATGTCATAATAAAAAATGTTGAGTGTGTCAAAGCAGTGATTAATTCTGAGGTTTTATGAGCCGAATTTAGCATTCAGTTGAAAGGTAAATATTTGTGTTATTTTGTTGATTTGTTCTTAATTAATATAGATTGAATCAATTTTCCGTTGTTTAAAATAAGACTAGCTACAGAATCAACAGATTATGTAGCTAGTCTATTCTCATTCGAAATGTTGAAAAATGTTGGTTAAATGGATATCTAAATTTCTTTATTTTCATTTTTTTCTTTCAGGATATCATGCAGCGTGTGGAGACATAATGATATGGAACATTTCTAGGGTCATTAGCCATTTCTTTGGCTCATTTTGTAAACAAAAACAAACTTTTTAAATCTTAAGAGATATAGTTTGATATTGAGTGGTTTTATTACCCTCTATTTTTGTAATTAGTAAATCATCCTGGGATTTGATTCTATCTTAGAAGATAGGATGCTTAGCTTTCCTAAACTCTTTAAATACTACAAATTTTTGTAATGAAATGATCCTAGCCTGGGGCAGAAGATGGATGATTAATTTACAGACTTTAATGGAACAACAATACACATTTTGGATTTTGCTTCTTGTGGATGGTGTCTTCATTTAAGTTTTGTTTATCCTGATATGATAATAGGTTTTGATAGATTTAGTATTCATGATTTATTATGTTTTGGGATAATTCCTTTATAAATGTTGTCCATAAGTGATGCTTCAGATATTAACCGTGTGATCATCTATTCAGCTTCAATTACAAGATTTCTCCATAATTTTTGTTGAAAGAATAAATGCAATGTTATTGCTAACATATTTTTCTTAATGTAATTGCCTGCAATCATAAGATCACAGTAACTATTTGTATCACTCTTTATGTTATTAAAATTCAATTGCCAACACAATTGTTCTGCATTTATTCATAACATATTTAAGGTTCATTTCAGGTTTCCCTCCTGGACAAGGTGGTTAGATGTTCTCTGATCGTACAGATGTTTGGATGCATATCATTAGTTGGCTAATAGGTTAGCTCATTTACATTTTTCTTCTATTTGTTTATCACTGAAATTCAAACATATGGTTTGGCTTTTGATTATCCATTTGTTTCCATTTCCTAGCATTTTATTTTATTAGTTTAAGATTTAGAAAGAAAAAATCAAAAATATTTTTATGTGTTTTCTTTATCTGCTTCTTCAAAGAAGTCATTTTCACATTGAGTTTCATAAGTTTAGATTAAAAATTGTAGTGTGTATATCATGTATATAAAAAGTATAAGTTCATATGCTATTTAAATATACCTACAATAGTTACGTATGTACATATTTATATATATAGTAATTTGTAATTAGTTATTTATTTCATTTCTTTTATTTGTTTCTTTAGAACCCTTAGATTGGCTAACAGATCCATCAAGCCCGTAAGAACGAGTTACACCAAACAACTTGGGTTATTTAGACAACCACGGACCAGACTCGTTCTTCCAATTGACGGACGGTCATTTTCACCCGTCAACAAATGGTGCTAGAAGGAGGGCCTGAATACAATTGATGGCACATGGAAGTCACAAGACTCCTCCCCCACACACTCACTCCCCTATAGTAACAAGGAGTCATTCTGACAACAATGTTACCTATCAAACAACAACTACCTCAAATGAAAATCCCCAGATTACCGTTGAGCCAGTAACACCAAACCCTCAAGGGTCCGACGTACAATAAATTATTCACCAATCATTTCTAAGGACACACGATGATTTGGACCATATCAGACAACCTGTTCGTTCACTGAATCAACCTCTATATTTCTCTGATATTAGAGAGAAACTTGAAGGAACTGGTCTGCTCCTAAATCCCACAGATTTGGATCACACCCCCACTCCCGGAGTCGGAGTATCTAGTATCCCGCCTTCACCACCTCATTCATATCCTTCCTCTTCAGGAGGGGAGTCATCTAACGAAGGCAGTTCTTCATTTGAACCATATCATCCTTCGACACCACCTACGCCCATGGAAAATCAAAACAATCCCGCTAGAACTCGGCTCGATCAAGATGTTGTGGCCATACCTAGACCCCAACACCCTTTACCTAAACACCTGGAGAAATGGATACCTAAATTCGATCCAGACTCTAAGAAAATTGTCGATGATCACATAAAGAAATTAATGCTAGCCATTAGAATTCGAAGTGTAGAACATGAAGATGTAGTTTGTAGACTCTTTCCTTACACGTTTGAGGGAAATGCCTCTACATGGTATTTTTCCCAACAACCTCACACCATTGTATCGTGGGAAAAATTCGAGTCTTGTTTCCTTGAGAAGTTCGAAGATGATAAATATCTCAAAGTCTTAGTCATGGAACTCTCCAGCTTAAAGATGAACCCTAAGGAAAAAGTAAAATATTTTAACCAAAGGTTCCTCACGTTAAAAAATTGAATCCCCGTTGATTCAATGCCCGAAAAAAATCTCATTGTCACATATTACACCAAAGCTCTACACCAGAATGTAGCAATTTGGGTTAAAAGGTCTAAGAAGGCAATGTTACTGGAAGCCTTCGAGGAGGCAAGACAAATCGAAAAAGATATTTTGAGCCTAAAAGATAATCTTAGTAATGAGTCAGAGATAACCTCGTCTTCTAAGAAGAAAATAGAAATTCTTCCTAGACCTCCCCAAACCAAAACTCAATCAGAGAGCTCAGATTTGGAAATTTTACAAAAGGTCATCCATAAATTATCAAATCAAGTCGTAGACTTGAGGAGATCATCCAAGGAAGCATATTCAAGAAAAGGAACTTACAAACCTCCTTTTAGAAAACCTTTTCCCTCAAACCAACCAAACCCAAACCCTGAAGGATTGAATTTTGAAAGCTTACAATATGCTATACAGACTATCCTTGAAGCACATGATAACTTAGATCCCCCTGAGAATTCTGAATATGTGGTTGAAGAAGAAACAACTGAAGAAGAGGAATCATCTCCCAATATCTTCGGGCATTTTTCCGACAGTATCTTTCAAGCCAATTTTGAAACTGTCCATCCTTACAATACCAGAAGCAAAACTCAGAGTAAAACCTCTTCTGAAATAGGTACTAATGCGCCTCAGAAACAATTTAAAAAAACTGAAACAAAACAGAATTCAGCAGCCCCAATTTTAGAATATGATTTGATTGAATACCTAAAGAAACTTAGAGCTAATATTTATGTCTACAAACTTTTGAAATTTCCTTTTCTTCTGCAGAAAATGCTTCAGAACATTGCAGAAAACAGTAAAAACAACAATCTAAACAACAAGAAAATTGTAGAAATTAGTCCTAAAACACCTCATAAGGTCCCTACTAAAACAACACTTGAAACCTCAGATAAAAGAGACCTCACTGAAAAAACTATATCAAATGTAGATAAAGTAATTTCAGGGACAACGACTAAAAATCAGCAAAGTTCTACTGTTAATACTTGCAAAAATGTCCCACCTTTTTTATTAACTTTTGAAATTTTCAATAGAAATGTACATAACTGTATGGTAGATTCTGGTGCATCATCAAATGTGATGCCTTTGTCTGTCTGCCAAAAAATCAATGCTGAAGTTCAACCTTCCAGTCTAAAAATCATCCAGCTCGATCGAACGAATGTTAAGGTAATTGGTGAATTAAAAAATGTACTTGTTAGGCTATCCTCTAATCCTAAGGTTCACCAGATTACTGATATCATTGTTGTTGACATCCATGAATTGTAGGGTTTATTTTTAAGTAGGGATTGGTCCGAACAGTTGCATGGATACTTTGCGACAGACTGGTCTCATTTGTAGCTACCAAAGAATGGAAAGCCAAAGATAGTTAGGATTAATCCTGAGCGTTACCTCAAGCACACCGTGACCGATTTAAATGACACTAATGAACCATTTATTGCTTCCATTAATTCACTCAAAATGCAGGGAATGAACACATTTTTGGGTAACTTCATGGAGGAAACTTCCATCATCGCTGATCCGGAACAACAGTTGGAACTCATGACATGCACATAGTCAAAAACTCTACCTAATGTGTCAAACATAGCCGATGAAGCTCACATATGGTCTCTCTACTTAGATTGATCCAAATCTAAAGAAGGAGCTGGTGCATGATGTGTACTCATCGACCCGATAGGTAATAAAACTTTGATCGCTTTCCGATTAGAATTTGAATGTACAAACAATACCGCCGAATACGAGGCACTTCTACAAGGACTCAAGAAGGTAGTATATATGAATGTACATAACTTAATGGTATTCGGTGATTCAGAAATCATGTTCAGACGGGTAAGAAATTCCATACATTTCCTATCACCACACCTAAAAAGTTATCAAGCCGAGGTATGGAATCTAATGCACAAATTTTTCACATTTAACATTAAGTCCATTCCAAGATCAAACAATTATGAGGCTGACTTGTTAGCTAACGTTGCTTCCAAAATTTTTCCCGCAGAAGGTCTTTCTCCAAATGCATTTTCAATTGAGTTATTGTTCAAACCATCAATCCCATGCAACATCACTAACTGGAGAGTGTTCGATGATGATCAATAGATCATTAGTTTTTTGCACATGGAGGACACTTTTCGAGGCGTGATTATCGATGAAGGAACCCATGATGAAGATATCCACAATTTTATGGTAATATCGGACTCGAGGTCTCCTGAATCAACATCAGATCTGGTAAATTATATCCCTAAATATGTGGTAAGATTAGAAAAGTTTTATTATTTGCATGACAAATTTAGGAAATCAATAAATTGTAAAGCAAATAGTTCTTCCTTGACCCATGAAAAAATAAATCTAGAGACTAAAGATAATCCACAATGTATTAATCTAGGAATGAGATGTTCCGAGAAAGAGAGGTCAACCTTTATAAAACTATTTAAATAATTCAAGTATGTCTTTTCTTAGACATACGATGATTTAAAAACTTTTGACCCTAACATTATACAACGCATCATCCCCATGAAACCCCAGACTCAACCTTTTCAGCAGAAGCTGAGAAATATGCACCCTAATATCGAACCCACGGTCAAGAAAGAACTAAACAAACTATTGAATGCAAAGATAATATTCCCAGTAAGACACACATAATGGGTATCTAATCTTGTCCCTGTAAGGAAGAAAAGTGGCGAAATTCGACTCTGTGTCGATTTTCGAAACTTAAACCGAGCGTCTGACAAAGACAATTATCCTATTACTCCAATGGAACAAATTCTCTAGCAGGTATCCGGTTCTGAAATATTGTCACTACTAGATGGTTTTTCAGGGTACAACCAAGTCCTCATGTCTCCCCCAGACCAGTTGAAAACCACTTTCCGTACCCCATGGGGTACCTACACCTATAGAAAAATGCCTTTTGGGATTATAAATGCAGGAGACACTTTTCAAAGAGCAATGGATATTTCTTTTCATGATCTCATCAATCAATCCATAGTGGTCTATCTTGAAGACATCACTTTTTTCTCCAAAAATAAGAGAGATCACTTATCCCATCTAAGGTCTGTCCTACAACGATGCCACAAGTATGACATATCTCTAAATCCTAAGAAGTCTATCTTTGTAGTGGAACAAGACAAACTTCTCATATTCATAGTATCCAATGAAGGGATGATCATCGATCCCGAAAGAACTCAATCCATTGCCAAACTTCCTCCCCCTTGCTCCAAAAAATCCATGCAATATTTTCTAGGTCAAATAAATTTTGTCAGAAAGTTTTTCGGAAATAATAAGGCCATTGAAAAACTTAATAAAAAAGGATGTTCAATATCATTGGGGACCGTAGGAGAATCAATCTTTCGACTCCATAAAAAAATCCATAGTGGAGGCTCCCTCCCTAATGAGCCTTGATTTTTCACAAGATTTCACTCTTTATACGTTCGCCTCTGATCGATCTTATGCCGTTGTGATGACCCAAAAGAATGTTGAAAGCAATGAAATTTCCATTTCCTTTATGAGCTCATCCTTCAAGGGAGTAGATCTTATTTACCCGGCTGTAGATCAATAGGCTTATGTTGTTTTTAAAGCAGTAAAACATTTTCAATCATATCTACTGAAATCCAGAACTAAAGTCATTTTTTCTTACCCCGCTGTAAAAAACTTGTTAGTACAAAAGGAACTGGGTGAAAAATAGGCAAATTGGATGACATCGTTACAAGAGTATGACCTTGAGATTACCCCTGTGCAAATTGTTAGAGGCCAAGGTCTATGTAAATTAGTGGCTGATTCAATTGAAGAGCAGCAGAGTCAAATTAATGTTTTAACTGAAAATTAGGATAGTCAAAATCAAATCTGTTGTGCACAAGATGTTTCTAATTTTTTCTTTGATGACATTAAGTTTTATCTAACACACGGTTCTTCTCCTCGCTATCTCAATCTGAAAAAGAGAAGAGCATTAAGATTAAAATCTACACCTTTCTAGCTGGTAAACGACGTATTATTTCGTAAAATTTTTGATGACGTCCTTATGCGTTGTCTGGAAATAGATGAAGCAGATAAAGTGATATCTGAATTGCATACAGGATAAGCTGGTGGGTACTTCGGTGGAGACACTACTGCTCACAAATTATTAAGAGCGGGGTACTATTGGCCCATATTATTCAAATATGCCCATACATTATGTCGTAAATGCATAATTTGCCAAAAGGCTTCTGGACAAGTACAGAAGGCAGCATTTCCGCTGCAACCTGTTTCAATAGTTTTTCCTTTTCAACAATGGGGTCTTGACATCATTGGGCCTATCAACCCAACTTCCTCATAGCAACATAAATACATCATTACAATGAAGGACTATTTTACCAGATGGTTTGAGGCTGCACCATTAAAAGTGATAAACACTAGTCAGGTAATATCTTTCCTTAATTCAAACATCATTACTCGATTCGATATTCCTGAATGTTTGGTCTTCGATAATGCTTCCTATTTTTCATCCCTCTATATGAGTGACATTGGTTTAGAAAAAGGGATAAATCTGAAATATTCTTCCAGCTATTACCCCCAAGGAAATGATTTAGTAGAATCAACAAACAAAAACCTGATCAAAATCATCAAGAGGACAGTTTCCGAAAACCACAAAAACTAGCACAACACACTTTTTAATGCAATCTGGGCTGATAGGGTGACTCTAAAAGTCGCTATTGGTAATTCCCCCTTCTTTCTCGTCTATGGAAGAGAAGCAATTCTCCCTCCTCATGTCCTGCTTCCCTTGCTGCAATTATCACAGAAAGTTCAGGAAGAGGATTTTCCTCCTCTTGAAAGTCGCATTAATGCTTTGTTGAAATTAGAGGAAGTAAGAACATGAGCAGAAGAAAGATTGGATCAACATCAATGTATTGTTAAAAGATGGTTTGATTCAAGTTCTGCCTCGGATAGGAATTTCAAGGTGGGAGATTTAGTGCTCAAATGGGATAAACCTCATGAAGGAAAAGGGGAACATTCCAAGTTCCAAAATCTGTGGTTAGGACCCTTCTTGATCACTGAGAAACTAGGTCCCATCTCTTTCCACCTGTAGAATTTAGAAGGATAGTAAGACACCTTCCTGGTGAACGACCAAGCTCACAAAAGGTATTTTTCATGACGATTCCCATATGCATATTTTGTACATATTTTTTCTGTTTTGATTTTGTTTTGTTTTCTGGTTTTTGCTTCTGCTTCAATTTTTTTGTTTGTTTTTATTTCTTTCCAATTAAAACATGCATGTATCACAGTTTAGTTCAAGGAGGGAAACCAAAATGCCTCATCTTAAACAACAGTCAAGGTCTGTCAGAGCATCAATTGCTGTAACTTTCCTAAAACATGGACTAGCTAAAAAAGTTTCTCTATTTAGAATAGATTTCATGGTTTCACTTTATAATTATGAGAAGGCATGACTATCATTAAAAGCTCTTTACGCTGTCCCTGATTTTAAAGAAAGCAACTCAAGGATGCCTTCCTGTCCTCGAAAAAATAGTTTCGTCAGTAAACTATTTTCATATCATAATGAAGGTTATCAAGAAAAAAATTAAAAGTTTGGAAAATAATAAGTGTTGTAAAAACCGAAATTTTCAGCATCATCGCGCTCTTCTGAATATCTTTAAATTTACATTAGATTGTGAATAATTTATTGAGAGTTGTGGGAAGTGTTTGTAAACCCGTTGGGATACTGAACAGGTCTGCTGGGAGCGGGTAAATGCATGCATGATTCTAAGACAACTTTGTCGAGGTACTAAACAGGTTGGTTGGTAGCGAAGCAATGTTAGGTTCAAGAAAATTCTCAGGTATAAATTTTGATATTGGTCATAAGAATCCTGCATTTTGAATTGAAATTTCTTGGACAGGGTAGAAGAATTAGAGTGGGTTAATTGACATCCCTTCCAAGGCTGTGGATGCCTACTGGAAGCAGTGGCCCTGTCAACAGTATCAGAGCCATTGACTTGAACATCGTTGCCCTCAGTTTTAAAAAATTGTCACCAGATTTCATTTGAACAGAAAGATGTCTGAAGTTGGACCATGTAATGATTGTCAAGATGCTTGATGTCCTTCAACTGTTCTTTGATCTGCAATCATTCTAACAATCCTAACATGAACTCATCGATGATGCAGAGATAATTGCTTCTTCCAGTAAGTCACCATTGTTGGCAGCCCCACAGTATTTTCACCTCTTAAAGCAACGAATAATAAATTTTGTAGCTGCCTCTGTTTCATCACATGAACATTGCTACTTGAAAGTTGATTTTTGGGCTATAAAAGGGTTTTATTTTGATTATTCTTAGTTCTCGTTTTCATGCTTCATTCATGACTGAAAGCATGAACAAAGCATTGAAACTTATGAATTTATTACAATTGAATTTAAGGCTTATTTCCCTAGGAGAATAAATGTTCATACAAATATTTTTAAGAATGATATTTTTCTTTAAGGATTATCTCATGTCAATAAAATAGTTGTTTTAAAGTTGCTCATTGTTATAAGGTTTACTCTGGACCTTTGAATGATACACCAAGAATCGATTGATGTCAGACTATGAGTTTGTTTCATGTATAATTCTTGGTAAATCCTTTTTATGGTTGTTATGCTTTGATTTGTCAAGCACCTCTTTTCCTAACCTTAAAATGATCAACTCCACCCTTTACACAATGATGATACTCAAACACATCTGGTCGTATTTTGTACTCTATTTAAGGTGGAATTTTGACTCAACGGGCCCATCATTCCTAGTTAAAGCCTTGGGTTTTGTATGTACTCTTGGCATTCAATTCGCAAAACACCCGATTTTCATGGTATGAATCCCCTCATACTTTTATTCTGGTTGCATTAGGGTATTGATGAGTTTTATCCCTTTGGTTCTTGCTCTAGTTTCCTTTGTTTTTAAACCCTTCATACTCGCAGTGAACTCTGTCTACCTTCGTGGCTGCTTGTCTAGACCCTAATGGCCTCTGTCATCTGTGTCGTACCAAATGGCCTCCAAACCTTGGTTCTGTATGATGATGCAAGAGAAGACCTTAAAAATTAGGTTTGGGTTGTGTTTCTTGAGAAGTTTCAGGGTTACAATCTGCAGGTGGACCAAGAGTTTTCCCTCACGTTCGATGGATGCCGAGCCAAAATAGGTGATGTCCAATTAGAAATCACTGAGGAATTTTTGAGCAAGGGGACGAGCCTTCCCCTTACCGAGAAAAAATGGTTTAAGAATTCCAAGTTGGATGAAGTGTCATGGGATCTGTTCTTCACCTCTTGAAAAGTTCAGTGTTGAGACAAAGGTATGCCGATTTCTCTCTTGAAAGATAGATGGCACGGGTTATTGGCTATGTTGAGGCAATTCATCACCTGTGAGGGACGCTATGGGCTTGTTTTTCTTTATCATATAAGGTTGTTAATGCACTTCATCGGTTTTCAGTTAAATATGTAGTTTTATTTATTGAGGAGTTTATATAAAATGGCTAAAAGATATAAAAGGAAGAGTGTGAATTCCAATTTATTCCATCATGGGTTAATTAGGTTATTGTTAGTCTATCATTTAGAGTTACAAGGCGATGATTGGGATACCTTCCTAACTCGCAATGGCTTCGTCACAGTTAATCCTGTAGATATGCCTGTGATTGATAAACCTATGTTGGAAAAACCCCTTGTTCTTTCAAGTGACAGACCAGTTCCTGTATGCCTAGAACCCTGTGTTATGGCTACGTTTGATGAGCCTATGTTTGAGCAACAGGATGCTGACCCAAGAGTCATTGAATTTCATGAGCACAAGCAACACATCTGCCCTAACAACTTTGCAAAGACCGTAAACAGATCCTCGCACAAACTTCCTAAAAATGACTCGGATATAGGGTTTAATAACAAAAGGGTAGGGAGATTAATCTCTAGGAGCCTACGAAATAAATTGAAGTCTCATATGAGCTCAATCAAAGTGATTGAGGTCCATGAGAGATTCGATTATGAGATTGATAAATTCTTGGCAAGGGAAGACCCAAGTTACCTTAAACTGGATTTCAGCAAGACCTACGATTCCGTAGACAATCTGCCACCATGCCTGAAACATAGCGAAGGTTTTCCAGGTATCAGACTCAGTAAAGAACCCACAGAAAACAGTGGTAGCATTTTGACGCACGAACATGGGTTTCCTCAACCAACTGTTCCAAATCTATAGTGTGAAGTTTGTCTACATTGGGTAAGCAAATATTACACAAATATTCCTCTCCTTCAAGCAAATATCAAGACCCTCACAGCTCAGAATGACTTGTTAACAAATGAAAACCACAGATTCAAGATCAGTGCACAAAGGCAAGGAAAACGCTTGAAGAGAACTGGAAATGTCATAATAAAAAATGTTGAGTGTGTCAAAGCAGTGATTAATTCTGAGGTTTTATGAGCTGAATTTAGCATTTAGTTGAAATTTAAGCATTTGTGTGATTTTTTTGATTTGTTCTTAATTAATATAGATTGAATCGGTTTTCTGCTGTTTAAAATAAGACTAGCTACATAATCAACAGATTATGTAGCCAATCTGTTCTCATTCGAAATGTTGAAAAATGTTGGTTAAATGAATATCTAAATTTCTTTATTTTCATTTTTTTCTTTCAGGATATCGTGCAGCTTGTGGAGACATAATGATATGGAGAATTTTTGGGGTCATTAGCCATTTCTTTGGCTCATTTTGTAAACAGAAACAAACTTTTTTAATCTTAAGAGATACAGTTTGATATTGAGTGGCTTTATTACCCTCTATTTTTGTAATTAGTAAATCATCCTGGTATTTGATTCTATCTTAGAAGATAGGATGATTAGTTTTCCTAAACTCTTTAAATACTACATCTTTTTGTAATGAAATGATCCTAGCCTGGGGCAGAAGATGGATGATTGATTTACAGACTTTAATGGAACAACAATACACATTTCAACTTTAGCTTCTTGTGGATGGTGTCTTCATTCAAGTTTTGTTTTGGCTTTTGAATATCCATACGTTTTCATTTCATAGCATTTTCTTTTATTAGTTTAAGATTTATAAAGAAAAAATCAAAAATATTTTTATGTGCTTTCTTGATTTGCTTCTTCAAAGCAGTCATTTTCACATTGAGTTTCGTAAGTTTAGATTAAAACTTGCAGTGTGTATATCATGTATATAAAAAGTATAAGTTTATTTGCTATTTAAATATACCTACAAGAGTTATGTGTGCACATATTTATATATATAGTAATTTGTAATTAGTTATTTATTTCATTTCTTTTATTTGTTTCTTTAGAACCCTTAGATTGGATAATGGAGCCATTAATTCCATCAGAACGAGTTACACCAAACGGGTTGGGTTATTTAGACAACCCCAGACCAGACTCGTTCTTTCAATTGACGGATGGTCATTTTTGGTCATCAACAAATGGCGCTAGAAAAACTTGTTTCACTTTCAACAATGGAATCAGAGTATGTTGCTGCTATAGAGGCTAGTAAAGAGTTGATTTGGTTACATAGGTTTATGGAGGAATTGGGAAAGAAGCAAGAGAATAGCAGGTTATACCGTGACAACAAGAGTTCCATTCATATTGCAAAGAACTCAACCTTCCATTCAAAGATTAAACATATACAACTCAAGTAACATTTCATATGATCCGTCTTGGAAGATGGAAATTTGAAGTTGGAAAAGATACATACTAGCTAGAATCCTGCATACATGTTAACAAAGGGAGTAACCAAGGAGAAACTGAGTTCCTGCTCAGTTTTAGTTGGTCTTCAAGCATGAAGGTGAAGATGAGAAATTTTCCAAGTTAAAAGTGGAGTATAGTCCAACAAGTACAACAACAATGTAGTTGTTGTGATCAGTCTCCAAGTGGGAGATTATTGGTTGTGGAGCCTAATTAGCTTCCTAATTCGTATGGAGGTCAAAGAAACTGTAGGATACACAATTCATGCCCCCCTCGGCCACGAGGGGGATGGAATTTTTGTTTTTTTTTGCAATTCGAATATTTTAATTCCATAATCAATATGGATCATTCATTATAAGGTCACAAATATGATGGTAGAAGTTATGTTAGGGTTTTTTCCCTATAAGGAAACCCTGTTTTATGAGGGAACTGTATCATGACTATGTATTATTGCAAATATTGTATTATGAGAGAGGAGACTATGAAATAAAGAAGAGGAAGTTACAATGATGTGTTGTAGGTTGTATCCCTTCATTTTTGTTGGATGATAAAAAGGAAGGACCTTGCAATTTCTCTGGTGGATGTAGCCCACACTAGGTGAACCACGTATATATATGTCTATATTGTATTGTGAATCTTTTGTGTTTTATTTCCACATTTATTTTATTTTATTGCTCTGTGATCCTATTTTTATAACAAGGTCATTGATGGTTGACAACTGGGTTAGATGGTTTGGAGTTTTGTGCAAGTCAGTCGTTGGGGAGTTGGGCTGATGACTGACGATCAAGTTGACAATTTGGGGAAGTATTGTGCACGCCACATGAGAACATAGGTAACCAATGGATGATAGAGAGTAGATCAATGGTCCAGATTGATTTCGACCAAAGATCAATGATGCAGATTGCACATAGGCAAAATTGTTCCACAATTTAAAATAATAATAAAAATTCTAAGTCTAGAAAAATGAGAGAAAAATGACAAAGTTGCAGATTCCAGATTGTTGTTGTTTTTTACTGGAACATTATATTGAAATTATGAGATTTTTAATGAATTACATGTTGTTATTATTATCTATGTCTAATACAAAAGTTTCTCCAGTTCCTGACATATTTTCTTCTGCAGTTGATAGAAGTTGGCATTTCAACAAAATTGCACCAATAGAGAAAATGCATAGAAAGGGGTGAAAATGGTTATTTCAAGAAGCCATAACTTTCATTTCAGAGATCGGATTAGGGAATGAGTACAACCATTGGAAATATATTTAAGAGAGGAATGCATCTAGGGAATCATAGTGCGAATTGATGCAACATGTCCTTCATAAATTGATGAGGAAATACCATGTTTTCTAATTAACAAAATGTTTTATAATACTCATGTTCTAACAATAATTATTACATACACATTTCTTGCATAATTAGAGGTATAGAAAGAAAATTTATTTCTTATATGAGGAATGGAGTTATAGAAGATGTTCAAGGATCTTACAGCCATGAGGAAGAGATCAAAGGTCTGCATGTCAACATGGGGAATGCTAGGACATATTCAAATGGAAGAAGAGATAACAAAGAGGCTGTCACTATGAGAATTATTCATAGGGAAGTGAAGAGATACATATTTGATAATGAATGGATTATGAAGTCTTAGGAAGAGATACTTCATATCTTAAACATGTTGCATAAGCAAGCTAACAAATATTCTGGCACCAAGCAAACAACTAGTGTTATACAAGTATCAACATCTAGATCCCATAACAAAAGGGATGATCATAGAAATGATAGAAAATCAAGAAGCATGAGAAGGTGCCATCATTCTCCAAGGAATTCCACTAGAAGAACATGAAATTTTAGGACTAGGAAGTAGCCCAAGTGTGTCTCCTATTCGGAGGAAAAGAAGAAGGCATGAGGTAGACATATTGCAAGGTGAACTCAGGAAAATCAAGCCACCTAATTTAAATGGTGAACAAAAGAAAGGAGAAGAGATAGAGGCCTAACTGTTGGAAATGAAGAAATATTTCCAGCTACATGATTACCCATCCCAGATAGAAGCTACAATTACCACCTACCACTTGCAAGGAAAGACATCCATGTGGTGGGATCAACTTAAGCAAACCAAGAACCTTGATGAGAAAATGATCTCATGGACATAGTTCAAAGGATATTTCCAAGATAAATATTTGTCCGAGCATTATTATGAAAGAAAAATGAAAGAGTTCTTTGATCTCAATTTGGGAACCATGACAATGGAGGAATATGAGAAGCGGTTCTTTGAATTGTTGAATTATGTTGACTTCATAAAAGATGAGAAGGTTAAAATCCAAAGGTTTGTAAGTGGGTTACCCTCCTTCTATAGTGAAAAGATTCAATATGACAACCCTAATACCTTCGAGGAAACCATAAGGAGAGAAATACACCTTTATGAGAAAAGCAAAGGAAGGCTAATTTTCCAAAAGGCTTGGAATGACAAGATGAAAGGGAAAAAGGATCAAAGGAAAAAAGGTTTTAAGCCACCCTTTTTGACAAATAAATCCCAAGAAAATTAAAATTGCCATGAAACCTAAAATGAGAAAAATAATGCAGATTCATTTGGGAAAAGGCCAAGGAAGTAGCATGTTTAATGTTTGATATGTGAGGGAAATCACTTATATAGGGACTTCCCTCACAAAGGACAAAGAATGAGGGTTTTCCACAACATTCAAGAGGATGAAACAATGAAATACATGGGAGGAAGCATGCCAAGGATTTATGTAGCCTTGGACAACAAACAGACAAAGTATCAACCCCCCATGATCGAAGTGGAAGGTAAGATTAACAACCAATCCATAGAAATTTTGTTTGATTTTGGAGCTAGCCATAGTTACATAAATTCTAACATTGTTGAAATATTTCACTTGCAAATAAGTAAGCATAATAAATCTTGGTTAGTTCAGTTATCCACGGGGGATAAGAGGAAAATCAATGAGTTGGTTGAATATTTCCTGATAAACATAAATGGACTTAGCAAAAAGATGTAAACATCAGATTGTTGGGTTCATATGACTATCTAATTGGCATGGATTGGTTGGAAAAACATCATGTTGTCCTATAATTTTACAAAAATACAATCACATGTCTTGATGAGGAAGGAAAACAAGGAAATATTCAAGGCATTCCAAGAGTTGTATCTATTAGAGAGATTTCAACTATGTGGTTGAAGAAGAGCTTCAGGAAGGGATCTTATATGTTTGCAACCCATATGGATGAGGTAACTAAAGACAAAGTGGAAAGCATTGAAGACCATCCGGTCTTGAGGGATTTTGAAGATGTTTTGAGAGAAATTCCAGGATTTCCGCCAAAGAGAGACATTGATTTCTCTATTGATTTGGTGCCAGGAGCTTCCCCAGTGTCTAATACACCTTACAGAATGGGCACACCAAAACTAAAAGAGTTGCAGATGCAACTTGAAGAGTTGTTAAAAAAGGGGTATATATGCCCAAGTGTGTTGCCTTGGGGAGCCTCGATTCTTTTTGTGAAGAAGAAGGATGGAACCTTAAGGATGTGTATTGATTTCATGCAACTTAATAAGGTTATCATAAAGAATAAGTATCCTTTGCCCAAAAATGATGATTTATTTGATTATCTTAAAGGTGCAAGAATATTTTCGAAGATTGACTTGAGATCAAGATATCATCAAGTAAGGATAAAGGAAGAAGACAACAACAAGACAACATTTAGAAAATGATATGGGCATTGTGAATTCATGATAGTGACATTTGGAATATCAAATTCCCCAATGGTTTTTATGTGCCTAATGAATGGAGTGTTTAGGGAGTACCTGGACAAGTTTGTGATTGTGTTCCTAGATGATATAATCATCTATTATAAATAAAAATAGGAGCATGAGCAACATTTAAGAATGATGTTGCAAGTTTTAAGAAAGAATAGATTGTATGCCAAGCTAAGTAAGTGCATATTTTATCAAAAGAAGATTCACTACTTGGGGCATATAGTTTCAACATCAGGGATAGAAGTTGATCCTGAGAAGATAGAGGCCATTAGAGGATGGCTAGTGCCAAATAATGTGACAGAGTTCAGATGATTCATGAGTCTTGTCGTTTATTACTGAAGTTTCATAAAAGGATTCTCAAATATTGCAAGTCCAATCACTTCTTTGCAAAAGAAGGGAGTGAAATTTGAATGGACTTCCAAGTATGAAGAGGGTTTTCAACAATTGAAGGGAATATTGAAAAGGGTACCAATATTGAAGATTGTAGATCCAAATGAATATTTTTTTTGTGCGCATCGATGCATGCAAGGAAGGACTCGATGGAGTTCTCAGTCAAAGGGACCATGTGGTATGTTATGAGTCCAAAAAATTAAAAGAGCATGAGAGGAATTATGCTACACATGACTTGGAGTTAGCATCGATTGTACACGCATTGAAAATGTGGAGGCATTACTTTATGGGTAAGAAATTTGAGCTAAGGGTAGAAGAATTTGGTATGAAGCATTGTTTTGGACAACCAACACTAAATGCTAGGCATACTAGATTGCTGGAATTTCTAAGTGAATATGACTTCGAAATTAAGCATATAAAGGGAAAGGAAAATCAAGTGGTTGATGCACTCAGTAGGAGATCTCATGAAGTGCATATCGTAACCATCAACATGTACATGATAGATCTGAAAGATAAAATTGTTGCAACAACAAATTTAGATCAACACTATGTGGAAATAAAAGAAGCATTACAACAAGGTAGTTTTCAGTAGAAAATTAATTATTATGAGCTCAAAGAGGATGAAATTCTCATGTACAAGGGAAAAGTATATGTGCCCAATTCCAGTGAGCTGAAAAATGCAGTTTTGAAGGAAATGCATAATGTGCCATATGTAGGGTACCCATGATATTAGAAGACAATTGCAGATGTGAGAAGCCAATACTTTTGGCTGGGGATGAAGAAGGAAGAGTCTAATTACATAGCCAAATGTCTTGAATGCCAAAAATTAAAGTCAAAACATATACTCCCAACATCTTTTCTACAACCATTTCCCATTTCGAAATGGAAGTGGGAAGTTGTCACGGTTGATTTTATTACTAAGTTGCTTAAAACATTGAAGTAACATGATAGGAACATAGTTTTCAAAGACTTTAAAGTAGGAGAACATTCGTTTTTTAAAGTGAATGGAAAGATAAGTTTTCTAAGATTAGGAAGCTGCCCAAAGTTGGTAGCAAGATATTGTGGGCCTTTTGAAATATTATAAAAGAAAGTTCCAGTTGCATACATTTTCTCTTTTCTTGTATCCATGAGAGTGCATAATGTATTTCATGTTTCATTGTTAAAGAAATATCTGCTTGATCTTAACCACATAATTGATTGGAATGTGATCCAGGTGGAGCACGAAGGGGATTTTTGAGTGGAACCAGTACACATACTAGACCAGAAATTCAAAGTTCTCAGGAAAAAATCCATAGGATTGGTAAAGATTCAATGGACTTGCAACGGTCCTGAATATGATACATGGGAGCATGAAGAAAACAAGTGGGAAGAATACCCACAATTTTTTGACAGTTTTGAAGAAAACATAATGCAAGACTCCATTTTAAGCAACTAAAATTATGGAACCACATCTTTGAGTCCTAACCAACTATGTTGGGGACCTTGATAAAATAATGGCTCATTTGTTGGGTTATCCTTGATAAATGGATGGTACATCCCATGGGTTATCGCTATTAAAGGATGGTACATCCCTTGGGTTATCCCTGATAAACAAATGGTGCATTCCTTGGGTAAGTGAGTTGAAAGGAACATGAGATTTTGGTTGGAGCTGCTGCTAGAGTTGTTAAATTGCATAATTTTATTTCTAAGTATTGTGAAGTAAATTTTCATATATATAATGAAGGTGTAAGAGATAGTTAATATAACTTGCATGCAACAATCACCCAAGGTGAAAGTACCCTTGTGAATATGGGCACCCTCTATGTGAACTGAAACTATGATTATTCATCTAACTTAGGTACAATGATCACTTCCCACTCCCAATCACCCATGAGATATCCTATGAAAGGCCACTAATGTTACCACTTCACAATTGGTGACTGTGCAGAATAGTTTTGGATCTAGGCCACACATGTGAGGAGGGAAACAAAGAATGAAAATTTAGAAAGAAGTGGTATCACCCAAAGGACCTTACACTTCAATCTAGAAACACCCATACATATAATAATCCAACAAACACTAAAACAAGTGAAGAGGGGATATCACCTCCACTTTTCCCAATGTGGCCTTGTGCTTAACACATGTGTTAGAGGTGTTTTCTTGAAAATATATTCTTATTACTAATGGATTTTTTCACTCGTTATTCAATTCTAGTTTGATTTCGTGGCCTTGGAGAGTTGACTCTTCAATATTACACCAAGGCCCTATTGCTAAACTACTATTGGGTTTTCAAAAAATAAAATTCCTCATTACTTTTAAATTAAGCATTCATTTTATAGGATGTTGATTACTTAGGGGAGTGGTAGTACAACTTAAATTTTTTTTACTCTTAAAAATGAAAACTTAAGAACACTGATAAAATTAATCTCTTTACTCTAATTCTTCAATGTACTTGGTTTTCAATACAAAGCATGAACAACTTTGATAAAATCACAATGCAAATGCAAACACAACAACATTTTTTTCTTTTTCAAGACTATGATAATGCAACCCTACTTACCGGTCAATTAAAATAAAAATGCAACTAATCAAGCACTACAAATGCACAAAAAGAAAAAAGAAAAAGGAACACAAGGACTTCTTTTTTCTTTTCTTTTCAAAATGACCTAAATGCATGCAAGTAAGCACTAATTCACAGGAAAACATTATTGCAAGAAGATCTTAACCCTCATAGCAACAAAAGCAGTGCAAAAAAGAAGTGAAGAAGGGCATATACTAGTGAAATTTCAAGACTCGGGACATGAACACACTTTTTGGTCTAGCAATTAGTGAATGTATGCACTTTTAATAAAGGAAACAAGCATGTGTATGTCGTGTTCCTAAGAGAAAGGTGTGTACATATTCAATTATGAGAAAAACACTCCCAAAACACCCTCAAATAACCCCTAGAAATCAATTTACTATACTAGAAGCATGGTAACCACATTGAAAACTTAAAAGAGAACCCTAGGCACATCCAAAATAGCCAGAAAGGAAACTCTGTTGAGAAGAACTTAAGAAGTTATCCCCAGTGGAGTCACCAATTTTGTTGAAGATAAAAATACTCCTATAGATAGGGTGGACTATTAAGAGACCAAATCACACAAAAATGCAATTCAATCCCTAAGGTATGACTACAATTACTTAATGTAACTACCAATTAGTTATAAAGAGGACCTACTTGGTTGTGATGTTAGGTTGGAGATGAATCATTTGATTTGAACTCACACTAATTTCCCTTCCTCCTATCCACACTTTCATACTTGAACACAAGGAAATGTGCACCTTTCTCAAACCAATTGGAAGAAACAAAAGAAAAGCATGAAATAACTACCTTAACTAACTATCAGGAAAGTTAGAACCTTAATTAGACACTAAAAGATATCAATCATTGAACATTAACACACAATTTGGGGGAGGGAAAGAAGAGAGTTCTCCATTTTAATTAGAAATAAACAATGGTACCCAAAGATCTATAACTTCTGGGTATTCTATATGCACTAATTCCCTCAATTAAATTTATTTCTATCCCATCATGCTAAAGCAAAATCAATAAAAAAAATAGACCTAAAAAGAATAATTAAAATGGCAATTAAATATATCTCAATTAGAGCTATCAAAACTTGAAACGACTAATCTGTCAAAGCTTGCAAATAAAAAAATCTTAAACTAATACTATGTCTACACTAATGCTCTGTCTAAGTTAATGCTCTATCTAAACTAATGATCTGTCTCAATTACCAGAACCAAAGTAATTAATCAAGACTTCAATAAAACTATCTAAATTAGTATCCTGCAAGATGATTTATAACTAAGATGGAAAAAGACACAATACTACAATTAACCAGCTCCTACAACCTGTAAACAACACATAACCATGGACGTCTCTATATGATCCATGAAATTCAATCAAGCAATTGACAATTAAGGAAAACAAATTAGATTAACAAGTTATAATTGACATATACACAACAATTAAAATTGAGAAATACATGCAGTAAGGAAACAATTGTGAATTCAAAATAAGGAACAAGATGAACACAAAATATATATTGATATACACAATCACCCAGACCACTGGTGGTCCCTCCAGCAGGTCGTGGCTACACTCCAACAAGAAAATGCAGGTGCTAAATCAACACAATACTATCATTAATCATAAAAATAGAGTCTCGAACAAAATTGCAGATAATGTCTGTATTAAACAATAAAATTATTCTCTTAGTTGTGCCATAGGTAGTGGTATTTATAGGTAATTATAGCTTGAGAGGTTGACCACTGGAAGGGTCAACCTCCTCTAAAAACAACAAAATCATTAAATGAGTTCTAACAGTAGCATCTTCTAGAAATTTTGTGAGCCACTCAACGATCACTACAACCGCCCAATCTGAGGTGTGTCAAGCTCTGTAGTTGGAGGCCACGAGGGGGCACAAAACCCAGATCACCGATTCATCCACCAAAGGTCGACAATGTACTAACTGCCAGCTCCAATGCGCTCTAAGTGCCAGATCGCGTGCCAGATCAAGTGTTAAACGGAGTACTGAACGAGGTACCAGATGGAGGATCGGACCATGATTTCTCCATGTTGCAAGCAAACCATGCATTAAATCTTCATAAACATAGAACTAAGCTTAATTAATCACAAAACCATTACAAAAACACCAATTATACATACCTAATGCAAATTCATGGTGAATTGATATATAAACCTTTGAGAATCCTTCAAAATGGCTAATATGAAGCATAACATATGTAATATCGATGCAAAAAGGATTTGATCATCACAATAAAATAATCAAAACATGAACACAACAATACCGCCATGCCTAAGGATTTGCAGGTCCCTATGCAAACAAAAATGAATCATCCGACATAACTAGACTTGTGAAGGAGGGGGTGGATTGGATTTAGAAGCTTCTCCCTCTTGTCCTAGAGATTTTGTCTTGGGCCTTTTATGATGTTTCAATTGTGTCCAGAGGCTGCGATTGGTGGTGGTCATTTGATCAACCAATCGTTGGAGAGAATTCACTTTTGCTTGCAATACTGCATTGTCATGATGTAGATGCTTATCCATATTTTTTCACTCTTCCAACTATTGAAGAAACTAAGCATTTTATTGTTGTAATTTCTCAATAATTGGGGTATGATTAGATGGTTCCAAAGAAGAGGGCTTGGATCCCTTGATTGATGTAGAAGATATATCAACTTTGGAAGCTGATGTAGGCATATGGGAGGTAGGAGTAACAGAGTTTTTGTGAGAGATAATATGTTCATATTTAACTTCTTTATCAGACTCAAACTCTTTTGCAGAAAGTTATCTGTGTCTTTTATGGGGGATTTCAATATCAGAAGACACTTGGGTATGATTCAAAGTGCTTGGAGGTTTTACATTAGGTTTTCCACTTGCACTTCGGGTACTTCTTAAAAAATATTCCCCTTTGAACCGATTGGATCCTCTTCTATTCATAGGGACTAAAGGAAAATCTTGTTGAAATGCATCTTGTAACTTCTTAGGTTGAGGATCGACAGGTGTTGAAGGTAATGGGGAATTATCATCAGGATTTTTGGTTTTCTTGCCTGATGGGGTTGTATGGGAATCACCAATTTTCTTGGCCTTTTGTTCAAAAAGAGAGATAGTTTGAGTTGGAGGGTTTGGATTCTTTGGAGAATGAGGCTTAGATGGAGTAATAGTCACTAAATCAATTTATCTCTTATTGGTATTGACTGTGAGATGGGGGTTTGAGAATTGATAGAGGAATTCATCCCATGTCTTGTCATGTTTTTTCAACTCAGTTATGACAAGTAATTTGATGAGGCCGTGGTGGAATAGATTGTTATGAGGATTGACCAAGTTTTTACGCACTTGGGAAGACATTTTCTCCAGACTTTTCAAGAAGTAAAAAGGAAAATTCAGGGGCTTATTAAATTGGAATGAGCTAACAAACAAAAATGGAAAGCTTTGAAGACAAAGTACCTACCTTCACAAGTGATAAGCCTAGTAATTATGATCAGGGGATTAATCAATTCATCCTTGATCCATATTTTGGAGTACCCTTTAGCTCTAGAAACATCTTGAAATTCAGGATTGAATACTCTGTTGTAGCTTGGCCATGGAAATTGATGGTGTTTGAACCATCGATCCCCAACCTGTGGAAATTTTATGGCTGAGGAAATTGACTCCTCAAATACCAAGAAAGCCAGAGACCCTACGTGCACCATCCTCCCATCAAACCCAAGAGCGAATTGCAGTGAGACACCATCGTTGTGGCCCTCCAAACTGGCCAAGAATGGTCCCCACCCTGCACGAAGGAAAATCTCTCTACACTCTGTGAATTAGGGAATGGACAGAAGCTCATAATAGGAAGAAGGTTCATAGCATTTAGGCATGGTTACAACACAAAGGATGAGTAGAAGAACGAAATCGGGAAGAGGGTGAGAACAAAAAAGAAAGAAGGGGATGAGTGGAATGACAATTGGGGAAAACACCCTATTTTTAATGCAATTAAGGTGGAAAACGGTTGAATTCATGAGCGAATTCATCACACATGATTGCCATGTGTGACTATGATTGTGAAACATTTGAATTTTGAATGGTGTACTTTGGAGGCAATTGCAATTATGTGTGAATTAGATCAATGTCCAAGTCTTCGACTTGGACATTTGATCATAAAAATGCATTAAAAGTTTTTAATTTAATTATCAACGTGAATTTTAACAACATACAATTCAATTCATCTTAACTAACCAATGAAACAGATGTATCAATTCAAACGATCCTTTTTTTCATGCAATCATGGTCATTTACAGTATATTCATACCTCATTCGGTCCTTCATATGGCGCTTCATCCGGTCCTCTATATGGCACACCATCCGGTCTTCCAAATGGCACTTCATATGGCACTCCTGTGCAAGTAGAAATTATCCCCATTATAATGGACATTCACCCATAACACTCATCTTGGCAAATTTCTGACAGTCATCATGAATAGGATCATGGACAGGATAAGTGTAAATAGAATGATCCACTATTAATTGCCTTGTCATCGTTCTTGTAACACTATAAAAAATTGTTCCTTTGTTCATAGGCGTGTAACACAAATTTGTAGTGAGCATTTAACAATCTGTAATTGACACAAAGAACCAGTTAAGCAGTATTTCATTAAAAATGTACAACAAGCTTATAAAACATAGTGATATCAACAATATAGAATTTAGCATTTTAATAAAAACAACTGCTGATATAATAGCCCAGAATATTGTGAAAAAAATATAACATAATTTTTACAGAGATTCTACTTCCTCTTCTTATGGATTATAATATAGATAGGCAATGTTTATCATTTGTCAGCTTAGGAAACCCCTCCCCCACTCCTCAGTATTGTGACACCTCACAATAAAAAATATAGGGAACCAATCAATTCTCCCAATAGCCTAAGATTTACAGCTTTCCAAGTGTAGATATAAATTTCACACATTAGTCCGACGAGACGATTAAATTATGGCCCCACATGTAAGACATAACATCCTACATATAGTTAAGAAGAGGTAGGCAAGGGAGTCTTAGGATAGTCTTAAAGCTAGTTCCCAATGGAAGATTTATGGAGTTCATTGACCTTTTCTTA
Source organism: Picea engelmannii (assembly GCA_009831015.1). NCBI lineage: Eukaryota > Viridiplantae > Streptophyta > Pinopsida > Pinales > Pinaceae > Picea > Picea engelmannii. The sequence continues at coordinate 155,909 of ML822888.1, forward strand.
ACCATGCATACTTCTTTTTAGATTTTTCTACAAGTAATGTCGTACATCAGGACAAGTTTAAGATTTAGGAATTTTATTTATTGTTTTTCATATCATCACCCTCGCTAGGTAGAATGCCCTGCTACCGGCAAGCATGTTCAATACTCCAAGGGGTTTACCTAGTCATACCACAGGCTAGTACCCGCTTCCAGTAGACCTATTCAGTATCCCGACGGGTTAGCTTCTTACACCCTTTTACAACAGAGACTGGTCCACCATCTTTTAAGATTTTTATATAAAGATTGATTTTTTCAAGAAGATGGGGAGACAACTCTGAATTTTTTATTTATTTAAGATTGGGATGGTATTATGTTAGAGGATGACTCTTCTTTATGTATTCCTTATAGATTGTCTTGATGTAAGGGGTACTTAAGTGGACATAGCCCATCTAAAGATATGGTATAATCAATCATTTTTAGTGTGTAGTGGATGGTACCATTGGAAAATAACAAAAATGTATCTTCAAGCTCGATTCACTTTTTTTTTTTTAAGTTATAGTGATGTTTCCATGGCTAATCGGTAATCAGACCTTCTTTCCACTATTTCATAAAGATACTTACTCACCTACTCAGGGTTCTTGGGGAAATTGTACGAGTAACCTATAGGTTTGATAGTCAAGGTGTCACTTCCTTATATCCTCTAGCGGTGGAGGTTAAGAGAAACTACCATTAAAGATGCCTTGAGAAAAAGGAAGATATAAATCTTGCAAAAATATGGCTAATTCACAACAAGTCATTATTCAATTAATGCTTAAGAAGACAACAAGGTTCAAATATATCAATATATTTTTTGAAGGAAAATACTTCCCTTTTTGTCTCCTTGAAATTGTCCACTCATGGTGAAATAAATATCTGCAGAAATCTCTAGAATTGTTTATCAACAAAAATACACTTCAAATTATTTACATATGTATAGTCAAAATTCAGAAAATGTTTCAAGAATAGAGGGAGGGAGAAGAAACTTCCCCATCTACTAAGTCTAATTCCTTGTCAGTTGACATGACCTATAGAAAATCTTCTTTGGAAATGGGTCTGTGGTAAAGTTTGAGTCAGTGTCATTCACTATGAAAGAGACTTGTCCATCGTCAATTGTTTTAATCCCCGACAACGATGCCAAAAAAGATGGTTATTCTATATGCACTAATTCCCTCAATTAAATTGTCAACTTGGGGTAAGTAAACTTAGAGTTGTGGCACTGTATGAGCCAAGGTAGAAAAGTTAATGGAAGTATTATCTAACTAAGGATATGGTCTACCTAGGGATCAACACTCTATCAATCTACTTTCTAAAGAGATTATTCTTTTCAATTTTAGTTAATTAACAAATTCTATATAAAGAAACCTTCAATTAATGAGATTTAAGTAATTCTAGGATTACGAACTATTTACCCTAAGTAACTTCAAACAATGAATTTATGGACTATTTCTAAATAAGCAAATAGCAATCCATTTTAAAGCTAGTTAATCTATTCAATCTCTTTTTAAGTAAGAAACAACAAGCAAGCTATTTCTAAGTTATTTAATCTATCTATCTCTGAGCAAGTAAACAACTAACCTATCAAGACTATTTTGACAAGTGAAATCTATTCTTAAAAAGAAATCATAACTATTTCTATTTTGCGAAGAATAAATTTTAATCTACTTAACCAAAAGTAAAAGTGTTATGACTGTATTCAAATTCTAATTAATCAAAACTATTTCTAGTTTACAATAAAAGGAAAGAAAGTATTCAAAGGTGATGATCGTGTCTTC
>ML822890.1:125925-147524 GCA_009831015.1 Picea engelmannii
GACTACTTGACTTGCAACTTTCCTGTTGCAATGTCTAACACCTCCCTGAAATGTCCTCAACTTCATGAGTTAACAACATTTCAGCTGTTAGTAACAATTATTTCCATGCAATAATATATATGCATGTACTTACAAAACTCATTCAAACATTGCATTTAGTACACAATTCTATCTCTTACTATGCATGAGTGCAATTCTCAGTGCATACTTATTCAGCGCACCTTGCATTGAATTACATAATGCTCTTCATCTCAGTCATGTATCTCACCATCCATAAGTTGGAATTCTGGCCAATGTGTTGACACATTCTCCACACACTTCCTATTGTCTTCCCAATTAATTGGATGCCTTCCTTTTCGACCCGAACACTACACCAAGAATATAATTCTGTGGTGTTCATTAGTGTTAGCAAAAAGGTTGCAGTCCAAGTTTTATTTAAAGGTAGGAAGCTTTTAGTACCTGTGTGGCTCATAACCTTTCCATATCCATACCTTGCCATATCCAACCATGTCGTAGTCTCATACATGACTAGCTTATTGACAATTCATTCCTATAACAAGTTCTTATCTTTTAATTCTTTGGTTATTACCCCATAACCAAATTAACATGACATTCTACTATGTCAGTGTGTGCATTCAAAAGCTAAAAAGCTCTGAATTAATACAAGCCTCCAGCCTTTACCACATCCAGTGGTATGCCTTCAATAATATAATCATGTGATTTTATAAAATAACTCTGGCTGAGGAAATTCTTACCTAAATTTCCTTTCAGCAATTATGCAAAAAGAGTAATAAAAACTCGTACATGAATGACTGCCATTAATAAATTTTATACTACTTGAATGTCTGATGGCAATAAAAGCTTTCATGCTTCCTTTATCAAACTTATAACCAACACTTCAACTCTCTGTTGCTTCCCTCCTTATGCAACAACATCACCAACAACACTTGCAAACATGCAAGCATTCTTTCCTCTGGCTGACCCAACAAGCTGTAACATACTTGCTGCCACATAAATTATAGCAACTTCCTTCTCCCTATAAAACTTTTCCTTGTTGATCCTAGAAGTCTACAATTCTTCCCGGATTCCTGGATCTTCTTGTGCTCCCATTGTGGTCACTGTGCATGATTATTCCTACCCTGAGCACATTCGATGCAGTGCCCCCACCTCAGCGGGGTCTGTTGACCTCTTTGTCAATGGATCTTCAACTCTCGGAGCTGGAGCAACTCTTTGGGTCCCTACTAGAACCTCCACGAAACAACTCCACAGGTCCTTGTGCGAAACCTCACCCGCACGAACTAGCGGCGAGCGCAAGCTTCCTCTACGTGACCACCGGCTATGACAACACGCTTGTCCAAAAGGCGCTTTGCGACTTCACGATCTCGGAAGTTAGCTCTCCTCGTTTTCCCCAAAGTCCTGTCACACACCCATGACGAGGCTAAAAATAAATAAAAATTTTGTCCTCCTTACAGGAACAAATCCTCTCTCTCTATGGGTTCTAATTTGGAAAGTCCGGGACTCAGCCCAACCCTCCGGTCAAGATTCTCCGATTCTCTAAGTCAAACGAGACTTTGAGACCTTGATAGTCTAACCTCTTAATCAAACACAGGTCCTTTCGTCCTCTGGTGCAGGTCTTATGATACCCGTGACCTTCTCCTTCGCGCTTTACCGAAGTCTCGGAGCTGGCGTTAGCCCCTTTTTTCTTGGCCCCTCCTTAGATGTGAACTTGGGCGATGACCTCACGCAAACACACAATTGCGGGCGTGACCAAAGGCGGTTTGAAACCAAACTACTTTTCGGCCCGCAATTCTCCTCGAGCGTCCACATGTCCTTTCTCCAAAACCGTGGTTTGGATTGCGGCCCGCCCTCAACTTTTTAAAATTCGCGCACCTCCGATCCCCGCAATGCTACGGGACCGTCGATCTCACGATCTTGACAGTGTCTTTGAATGGACGGCTTAGATGTATCCCTTTCAAAGTTGCGGCTCAGATCTGACCTCTTTCAAATCAACGACTGTGATTTGTTTCGGAATTCCGGACTTCAAAATTCTCAAGTCTCAAACTTTCCTCTCTTCCGTACGTCAATCTTCCAGAGTCGACGATTTGCAAACACCTGTCCTTCTCAATCAGCTGCTCTGCCTCCGCTTCGAGGATTTGACCTTTAAACTAGATCAACGGTCCTGCGGCCCTTTTCTCTATCAACGGTCCTGCGGCCCTTTTCTCGATCAAGGGTCGATATTTCCTTTGGGTCTCCGGACTTCTGAGATCTCAAATCTCAACTTCACTTCCCCTCGAAGTATGCGGATTCCTGCCGCGTGTCCACTTGAATCAGACGGCTAGGATTGCTTCGGCTCCCAGCTCCTCGGGTATTTTCTCCCTGTTTCCTCTGTAGGGTTCTTCCTCCGAAGTACGTGGATTCCCGCCACGTATCCTCTGAATCCAACGGCTCAGAGTCACTTCGCACTTGCCTTTTTCGAAGTTTACATTGCTCTCCCGCAATTCTTCTGATGTCTGAGTCCTCGAACTCTCGGATCCATTGCCACCTGTCAATCCCGACGATGGACGGTTCCGATGACTTCAGAATCTCATGACTTCGTGAGTCCACTCTCTTGTGCACCTTAAAAGAGTTAAGTTTTGTGCACTTTCCTTGGGATCCAACGGATGTTGGTCCTCGCGCTCAGATCTGACGGACAAATCTGATCTCCTCCTGCACGTGTTCCTTCTGTCTGGATGTGAAATTCGACGGCCAAATCTCTTCTTTTGCAGCTGATCTGACGACAACTGTCACTCCTCCTGAGCTTTCGCTTTCTCGCGAAATGGGAAATATTTCTAAGTGTCAAGGCTTCGACCTTTGATCCTTCTGCGAGTCCTTGACTTTGGGTCTCGTCTGCGTTTCTGAAAACGCTATCCTTCTTGAGCTTCTGGACTTGGGATAAGTCCGACTCTTGTGCACCCTTTGCACTATCTCCTCTGAGCTTCTCGAACTTGCTCAGTCTCCTAAGGGATTCTACCCTTTTGCGTCTTCCAAAAGACTTTCTGGTGCCCTCCCTGCACGTTCTGTGCTCGTCCTCCTGAGCTTTCGAACTTGAAGCAAGTTCGTCTCTACACGCATTCCTTGCGCTTTGACTAGCTTCCAGATGGCTGCCTTTCAACACTTCATCCAAGTGTTGGCCTGGTGCACTCCTTGCACAGGTCTTCCTTCAAAGTGTTCAACAACTCTGTGAGTGTCTCCTAAGTGCTCTGTGAAAATTAGATTTGTTTCTGACACTCGTTGAACTCTGCAAACACAACGTGCAGTCAACCGGAATTTGTCAGGCCATCATTCCTTAACAAATCCCACAACATTCCTAAACCAATCTGATTTATGAAAACGTTCAGATTTCATTTTCCTTCCGAGCTCTTCTCTGCTTTGTAATAATTTTCGGGCACTGGCCCCTTTCTCTCAGTCCCCAACCCGTGCGATCACGGGCCATGACCAAGCGCTAGATCACTAGGTGCTTACTTGGGCCTTCGAGCCTTCGGCTTCGGAAGATTTCAAAGCACCACACAACAATCTCTCGGAGTTCCAGATTACCGAACTCGCGAAGTAGTTCGGATCAACCGTCCACGTCTACTCAGCATCCGACGACTGACACATACTATGGAACCTCAGGTCTCTGAGTTCCAGGACTTCAGGTCTTTGGGACTTCGGAGCTTTGGAGGATCTCACATCCGCACATCCGAACTGTTAATCTCCGAATATTCCCAATCACCTTTGGTGACGTCATTACGTCACATCACTGAGCGCTCTTCTAATTGCGGGGGCACGCAACGACGGTTTGGAGTAACTCGCCTTTCATCCCGCAATTCTTTTGATGCTGACACGTAACCCCTCTGTGAAACCGCGGTTTGGATTGCGCGACCGCCTTGGATAATTAACTTCCGTGCAACTTGCGTCCCCGCAATGCCTTCTGGCCGCTGATATTGATGTATCGTGATCAACGCCACTGTGGGTCCTCTGTCCTTTAACTATGTTACGTAACCTCGGGGTCCCACTAACCATGCTCATACGGAGTGCTGCGTGGCTGTTTACTAGCGGCTGACACGTGGCCCAGTCAGATGGGTGACACGTGTCATGTTTCAACTGGCATTTCAATCTTCCATGGGTTCGAAACCGACTGACACGTGGCACACAACCCGTGTCCACGTCAATCCGAGTGCCATCATCATGCCATGCTACTTCGGAGCTTCGAAACTTCGGTTTCCGAAAGCTTTCACGCTTGCTTCCTTCCAATCTCCCGAATTCCGAACTTCCAGACTTCTCTACCCTTTGGGCCCACCTAGTACAACTGTCACCAACTTAGGTGGTGGCACATGGTATGCCCAGAAAGGTCCACGTCACCCCTGGCGACGTCATCCGGCCCCACTTCTCCTGATAGCCGAACTTCGAAGTTACAATTTGCCGTGAGATCTAACGGTCAGGCTTCTCCCTAGATCTACAGTGTAGATCTCTCCTGGGACTTCGGAGCTTCGGGCTTCGACCCTTCTCTTGTTTTTGGCATTAGACTCTTCTGCACCTTCCCCAGATCTGACGGTCATAAGGGATTTCCCTTCCTTCCGAACAGATCCTACGGCTCAGAACAAACTTTGTTACTCTGCGGATTTCCAAGGGAATTCACGGCTAACTGCCTCGCAATATTACCAGATTTGACGGTCGTGAAGGATTTTCCTTCTCCCGAACAGATCCTAAGGTCCACATTACTCTGTGGCTCAATACCACTTATGTCGTGGTTTTATGACACCGCTACTCCTCTTGAGCTTATTAACACGACCAAGGTAACTTCTTGGCACTCAGGAAGGTCCTGAGGTTTAAAATTGGTCCTCCAAACACAATTTCCTCTTGAAACCTTGGGTCCAATGATCACTTATCCAGCCCATTCAGGCTCAGTGTTGAAACCTTGGCTCTGATACCAATTTGTAACATCCCTGACCTTCTAGAGACCGGGTAATGCTACCATGCAAAATATACACTTATATGATATATATGCATTTTAATGAATTTAAAACACTTAATCACGATAACACAGAATTATTGCTACCAGTTTTGATTCAAACAAGATTAACAGTAAATCTACATGCAACGGAATACATGATAACATTCAAGCATCACAAAACATGCATAAAATACATAATTAAGCACATCAATGATACTTATCTTTTAGCTGGAGTAAATCCACCAACTGCGTGCAAACCTTCCACGAACCTCCCATCCTTAGATCGTGCTGCTCATCACTCTCAGCAGTAGGTCACCCCGAGCTGGGACTAAACTCCACCGGGCAAGGGAATTCTAGGCTTGGCAAGGACAACAAGGAAGTTGCACAAAGCAACAGGAAGGATCTTTTATCCCAGGAGCCACTTACGCCCACAACCCACAGACCCTCATTCCCCACACGCCTGCTCCACCCCAGGAGGATACACCTTCACTAATACAAGTCCATCAGCTAGTACACCTCCCTTACCTTAGGGTTCAACGACAGGGTGGACCAGAAGTCTCAGAGTACTGTAGCTGCTATGGGACTCCCTTCCAGGAGAACTCACTTCCCAACAAACTCTCTCACCTGGTAGAGCTGCTCATAGACCTGACAACCTGCCTCTTCAACCAGTCTTCGACTCAGCTACAACCAGGTTCCGGGGACTGTAACAACAACAACAACCACAGGGAAAAACGGGTATGGACACCCAAAAAGACAACAGCCTAACGCTAAGTCACAACACGACTCAAGCGACTACAATTGCGTCGAGCTTTACAAGAAACACGGATCAGTCCCTCGGTTTTCATTGGTTTCAGGGTGACTAACCTCGCGAGAGTGCAGACGCAAAGGTGAAGGATCTCAAAACTCGTCCAGACACAAGGATGGGAGTCACACAGAACGGGAAGCGAACCCCCAACATCATTTGACTCACGGGTTACTGGTTCCAGAGATCCGTGATGGATGCCCCTGGTTCGCGGTTAGACAGTGGATGGAGAATGGCAAGCGAACCCCCCAACACGAGCTGACGCTTCGGCTTTAACTGCATGCGCTCAGGTCGACACTTGTCTTCCTGTAGCTGCATGCGCTCCATTTAGCCTACGTCCCCCTTTCCAGATACTTAGGATAACAAAAACATATCATGTTCACCTTAGTCTTCAGGAATTAATATTAAAATATTATTCCTCTAGAGGTAAGCCCCCTAGATTAGCCTCTAGGCCCAAATACTTAGCCCCCCCTTCCTTACCCTACCTAGTGGACCTTAATCCCCCATAACTCTTCTTCGTGGTCGGTCTACACGCAATGATGTTTATATTTTTATTAATAATTTTGCATAATTACATATAGAAAACAGGTTCCTGGCCTTAGCATCCTAGGCTCCTGGCCTAATCATCACATAAGCCTCCTAGCTTATTATAACTCGGCTCACCAGCCTAACAAACATGTTTATAATTCATATTTACAACTGGGGCTCTACCGGGGGATATTACATTGATAGAATCCTCGCGCCACAAATCGGGCCTTGTGTTTCTCTATGCTGCCATCTGCAACATACTTGGTTTTTTACAACCACCTGGAAGTCACAAATGACTTCCTCGTTGGCCTCAGAACCACCTCCCAAAGATCATTGCGCATAATGGAGGCATACTCCTCCAGCATGGCCTCTCGCCAAACTTGTTGGTCAACTGCCTGCGCAAATGTCTGTGGCTCTGTATCTGAGATACTCGTCACCATAGCCAAATAGGACCCAAGTCTCACTGGTGCTTTGCTCTCTCTGAACTGTCTCTTGGGCTCTCCTACGTTCTCCTTGGCTTCCTTCAAGGTTTCTTGAAATCATCTCAGTTTCCTCTTCCATGAAGTAGTCAAAGGAGAAATAAGAACTCCCTGCCCAAGATATCTACCTCAGTCCTAGTCTCAACACTCTGAGATCCTGAAGCCTCTGCACCCTCTGCTTGAACTCCCTGTGACTGTGAACCTGAAGCTGTGCAAGGTGACCTTGTCACCCCTGAAATTGGTGTATTAGAAACCTGAGGCTGTGCTCCCTTTGAGACATCAATCTGTGCCTCTGCATCATCCTCAACACCGACTCTCGACTTGAGAGATCTCTGAAAAGCCCTACCCTCTTCAAATCTAACATCTCTGCTCACCACCACTCTCCGCACTGATGGAATGTAAATCCGGTACGCTTTGGAGACCTCAGAGCATCCAACTAGAATCCCCTGCTGGGTTGTGGGGTCTAGCTTTTTCCTCCTCTCTGAGGGGACATGAGAATAAGTCAAGCAACCAAAAATCTTGATGTGCTCGACATCGGGCCTCCTACTAGTGAAGGCCTCCTCATGATTCATCTTCCCCAAAATCTTGTGGGGGCTCCTGTTTTGCATGTAAACTGCAACAGCCCTTGCCTCTGCCCATAGGTATAGAGGCAAACTCTGATCATGCAGTATAGATCTCGCTGCATTTGTAATCGCCTTGTTCTTCCTCTCGACAACCCTGTTCTACTGGGGGTTGTAAGGCACGGTCATCTCTCTTCTGATCCCTGCACAGGTACAAAAGTCTACAAATTCATTGGAGGAATACTCACCTCCGTTATCTGAGCTCAAGACCTTGATCCTCTTTCCTGTCTAGTTCTCCGCAAGAGCTTTGAACTCTTGGAACCTCTTGAAGACCTCACTCTTGGTCTTCAGGAAATAGATTCGGGTCTTCCTGGGGTAGTCATCAATGAATGTGAGATAGTACTCATGACCACTCAAGGACGCCCGAGACATAGGCCCACACACATCTGTGTGTACTAAATCCAGTACCCCAACTGACCTGGTGTCACTGCTGGGAAAAGAAGCCTTGGTAAACTTACCAAGTGCACACCCTCTACACACATCCTGATGCTCTGAACTGAGTTGTGGCACTCCTGTCACAACCTTTGTCAGTCCTCTGAGAGCCCCATGATGAAGGTTTGCCATCCTCCGATGCCATAACTCACATAGCTGATTGTTGTTGTCGCTACTCGCTACCAAAGCATGAAGTGGTTGAAAAAGCAATCTGAACATTTTCCCATCCTTCACTCCAATCACCTGCCCTGAGGTGAGACAAGACCCCTTAGGGTGTATGAGGACCTCTGTCCCTCTGAAGGACACCTCAAGACCCCTATCCTAGAGGGGGGAAACTGAAATTAGATTCTTCTTCAGCCCAGGGACGTAGAGAACATCCTTGAACGAAATAGGTGGCAAGCCGTCTCTCTGAAAGGTAACTATACCACGCCCAACAACTCTGACTACGGTGTCATCACCAAGAGCAATCTCCATCCTGACCTCTGTATCTATGAGATCAGTAAAATGCTCCCTCACACAAATCATGTGGCTCGAAGCCCCACTGTCTATGTATCAGATACTGGGTGTCGTCTCAACTGAAGTGCAGCAAATAAGGAAGGCACACTCCCTTTCAAACTGTGTCTGAAACTTTGCCTCCTCTGCTGTAGCTGCCGTACCACCCTTCTTCTTCGTCCTGTTGGGACACTGTCCATCATAGTGCCCCATCTTCTTACAAGCAAAGCACTTCACTTTGCTCATATCTCTTTTCTGCCCACTACTTCTCTCTCCCTGTGGCTTGGCCCCAAACTTGGGACCCTGTCGTGCACCCTTGCCGACCTTCTTCTTTTCCTTTGTCCAAAGAGCAAGATCCTCATCACCCTAAGATATCCGTTGCCGTCCTGAGGTCTCTGAGGTGAGTCTCGTCTCCTCCTGTATGAAATCATCCCAAAGTCTCTCCCAAGTAGGCATAAGCTCCTGGGCAACATTGCCTCGAAAAAATGGACCCCATGGTTTGGAGAAGTTGTTTAGAGCTGTCCTCACCATAAAGTCTCGGTCCACTATCTCTCCGACGACTGCAAGCTCATCTCTGATCTAAGTGAATCTGCCAAGGTAAGAAATAACTGACTCAGTCTTGAGCATCTAAATGCTCCTGAGTCGCTCCTACAGAACCATCTTCCGGTTTTGGTTAGAGCTTTGGTAAAGCTTGCACAATGATACCCACATCTCAAATGCAAAGTCTTTACCAGTCAAGTGGGGTATAATGTGATCCCTCATTGCATCACATATAGTTCTCTTTGCCTTGTTGTTCCTCTTCCTGAACTTTGCCACCAAGACGGGAGCAGTGACAGGAGGAACAACAACAGGAGCCTGAACTATATCCCATACTTCTAGGTCCTCTAGGACAAAGATACGCCTGGTCTTCCAAGGGGACCAGTTGCTAGCTCCGTCTAGCCTATTCTCTGCTCGCATTTGTGATACTGACATGACTGCCCACTGTACTCACTCTGATGCTGCACTACAAAAGAACATTGCCTCACTCCTGTCAACATAGGTGTGAAAAGAGGCAGTAGAACTACAACCTCATTCCTAGCAATATAGGTGTGAAAAGAGGTTGTGAAAAACCAGCCTCACTCCTAGCAAGTAGGTGTGAAAAGAGGCTGAGAAAATGTCCATAAACTGTCCTACAACTGTCCACAAAATTTCTGCCAACAAGCTGCTACAAATCACTGTCAAGTAGTTGTTCAAAAGTCTGCCCACAAACTGTTTAGAACTGTCCACAAAATGCTGTCCAAAATCAACAAGATTTAGCCACCAAGGGCTCTGATACCATGAAGATTTTCTGAGGTCCTAACAGGCTGCCAACTAGGTCTGTCTTTGACCTCAAGTTGTCTCTAAGTTTCAACTGTCAAACAAAGTTTTGCTGCTGTTTTATAACAGCAAACTGTTCAGGAACTTTACTGCTTTTTTATAACAGCAAACTGTTCAGGAACTTTACTGCTGTTTTATAACAGCAAACTGTTCAGGAACTTTACTGCTGTTTTGTTACAGACCACGGTTACATAAGCTTTTAAGGTGCTCTAGCATGTAGTTTTAGTGACCAATAGGTTAGCACATGCATACCATAAATATGTAACACACCTCTTAGATCTTTACAACTGAAATAATGTGTTCTAAACTCTAGCATACATGAAATGGACACAAAGGTTTTTGGTCAACTCAACCTTGGACAAAACCCCCCCGGGGAAAACCAGTTTAGAATATGAATCTATATATGTGATGTAAAGGATGTGAGATACAACAAGTACATGAAACAAATGAACCTGATACAATGGCAACTCCTCTTGAGCTGCTATACAAGTCCCAGAAAGATGATGCACCCAAGCATGGTGCGCCCCTCTCCCTTGTTGCTCAATCCCACTGAAAGATTGCGCCCTTGCTCCCTGAAGACTTGTTGCAGAAACCCTTGCACACAACTCTGAATATGTGTGCTACCTCTCCAACAAAACTGTCCTCAAAGCAATTTGACAAGTGCAAGTCCTCCTTGCTATAAGTGCACCCTCCTCCTATAGTGCGCCCTCCTCCAAGCAAGCATCAACACTACAAAATAATGGAAGCATAAGCCTCCTAGAGCCCTCCATGGAAGGAGGTGCCCTTGAAACCCTCATCCATTGCTTCCATAGCCATCTCCATTGCTCTACTCTTTCTCTCCAAGTGAACGAAGATATAATGAGCCTCTCCTTGGCCCTATGCGCCCCACTTGAACCTCCATAAGGAAACCTAAGAGATGGATGGTTGAGATCATTCCATCCCATCTATAATCAAAGGTTGAGATCATCCCACAATAATTTCACTCACAAACCCACTTTGGGTTAAGTTCCCTAAGTTCACTTTATGTCCCCGCATTCACCCACAAAATGAATAATTAGTCACTTTTGCCTAAGTGACAAAAATTTCACTTTTGACTTAAATATCCTAAGTCAAAGTGAAATTAGAACATAAAGGTAAAGTACAAGGTACATAGTACCAAAGTATTTCCCACTTGTGGTTAGAGACTCCAAACCACAAGGGGACCACTTCCCAAGGTACACAAATCTCCACACATCTTTTGAGGAATTCTTCTTCTAATTTATCCATAGATGTAATACTAGCATCAGGAAGACCATTAGACCATCTTCTAGCGCTATCATAGAGGGTAGCAGAGAACAACTTCATTGCCAAGTCTTCAGTGTCATCATTGATGGGATGAAGTTGGAAAAAGTCCCAGAAATTGCTCATATGGTCATCAACGCTGACTACATCATTACCGGTGAACTTCGGTAACCATTTTTCATACCTAGGGGGAATTTGCTGAGGGTATCCTGGAATGCTTGTCATGTCTAACAACTTAAAAAGTTTGGATGCCCATTGCTTTTGGTTATTAGCCTGATTTGGATTTTGGGTCTGAGTTTGAGCGTTATACATTGTGGTTATGGGAAGATTACCTCCAAACAATGATTTTACTACAGGAGAGTTTCGGGAAGGCTTTCTTCTATAAGATTTGGGAGGATTGGTGTATCTCCTTGAACTTTGTGGAGTCCCCAGATAATCTTTTCAAGATCACCAAAGGGGTGAGGGAATCACCCTTAGTGGAGTCGCCAAGTAAGCTTTGCGAAATGAAGGCTTTGGATAAAGGCTTACCGAAAAAGTGTCGTTCGAGGAAAACTAGCTCGATGTTCCCTGGCAACAGCGCCAAAAATGTTATCACACAATCTATACTTGCCCAAAGCCTAAAGGAAAGTCGACCTAGATTGACTTAACACGGAGGTAGTCCTATCACTGTCACCCCAATAAGATACCTCTTTCTATTTAGGAGAAGAACCTCACGCCAAGGGAGACGTCCCAAGACCTAGTTGGTTGATGAAGGGAGATAAGACAATGGTAAAACCCACCCCTCTCTCTAGGTCACTCAAAAGAAGTCACTTGGTATGGTTTAGAGGGTCAAGGAAAAATTCAAGGTGAATGGTACCTGCCCTTTACCATTGAAACAACAAACGTTAGCAATAACCAATGATATCGATGTTTCAAATTAATGACTTCAAAATAGGAATATGCTACTAAAACTCTCTTATGTATAGAAAAAAGATAGAATGTATAGGAGCAGCAATATGTCCAGAAATTGCAAGTTTATGATGACAAAAATGATATAAAGACTTTGCATTTTGATAGTACTTTGTCACTTACAATCTCAAGATTAAAACAAGTCAATAAATGACTTCAATGGGCTGTCAAAACACTTGTAACAGCAGCAGAATAAATATGATGACAGCAGCAAAACCACTTCAGAAAAGTACTTAGTTTAGGCAATTAGACAAACACTTTAGTATATATTGATAGTAACTTGCCTACGACAAATGTTGGGTGGTCTTATGGACAGTTAAGGGCTATTTAGGGGTTGCAATGATGGCTGTAACAGTAGTTACAACAGCAGCAACAACCTTCAACAACTTCAGAATTTTGCACTTAAAATAATAGCAAAGGGAAGACTAGAGCCTTGGGATGATAGCACCTAGGCTAGTGCACATTTCTGGTTTAGTTTTTAGAAGTTAGTATGCTGATTAGGGCTGCAAAATAAAGGCTGTAACAACAATTATAGCAGCAACAATATGGCTGTTAGTGTTAGTGACAGTTTCGAGAAGAAAGTTTGAAAGTTTGTTTTGATCTCATTCATCCACAAGAGTATAGAAATAAGTTCCTTTTAGGGTTTTATCGAGTCAATAATAGTAACAATATCACTTGGGAAATAGAATAATGATAATGCTTATCTAAGGGAAGAGGTAGATACAAGAGGTGTTGGCACTTCAAGGCCTCAAGCATCTAGGTCTTTAAGGGAGGTCTAGCTAGAGAGTAGGTACTTCTAGGCCCTAGCGTACCTTCCTTCCTTAGCTTTTTTGAAAGAAAAGTAATTGGTGATTAGAGTGAGGTTACTAGAGAGCTAGCACTTTAGGGCTATAATAATCACTTCAAAAAAATGTATAATTGGCAAGATCAAGCTAGTAGAAAAGTTGTAGGGAGAAAGAAGCATTTGTTGTTTCTCCCCTAGGTTTTAAACAAGCAATTTCATAATCTTAGACATGAAACAAGTAAATTTTACCACAGACATTCCATTACATGACTAAAAATGCAGATTTTCTACTTACTTCACCAAGAATAATCAAGTCAAACCCTAGTTGAAGACATTTCCACCATGAAAAATGCCAAAATACACCACCATAAATCTCCCCCAAGAGATGCGCACTAGTTATTTCAGCCAATGACCCTTAAAGAGGGCGAAAATTTCAGTCCACCACTTGTGTGTGATGAGTTCTCCTGAAAAATGAACTTAGCCAACCATATTTATATGGGAAATCTTGGCTAATTAATCCAACAGTTGTGTCTTTTCATAAAACAGAGCTTACATGTCAATTTGCTCTTTAAATTCAAAATTAAATCAATTTACAAAATTAAAACCCTAAAGAGGGTGACGTGAGCCTTCTTAGGGTGACGTTAGGCCTCCTCCATGAGACGTTGAGGCTATCTAGCAAAACATTGGGCCTCCAAAAGGCCCTCCTCCATGCCACACATGCCAAAACTGCAACCCAACATCTCTCCATGTCAAACCCTAGCCTTGGGTGATGTCACGGGGCTACTAGGGTGACGTCCAAGGCCTCCTAGGGTCAACATTCAGGTGGGAAGAGCATGAAACCCTAGGTCTGGGTCTTCCATAGTGTCTCCAAAGGCAACGTCCTTCCTTCATCAGGTGCAAGCCTCCAGTCTCTTCTTACCCCTGGCTGGTGTTTCAACATCTGTCTGTGGGCTTTGAACTCCCATGAAGGTCCGAGCTAATCATTCCCTCATGTGTACCTATCCACCGGGCAAGGTCCTGCAGAAACAAGTACGCCCTCCAGGGCTTCATAAGTCACAAGGATCATAGCATGTAAATCACATCTAATAATAAAATTACCCAAACATGTGTATCAAACCCACCTTAACCTCAAACAAATGCTCAAAGATGTTATGCAATTTGACAAGTTAGGTTTAGAGAGGGTTTCAGGGTGTCATATTGGGCTAACCTCTCTTATGTTTGGGATGTTTCCTAGGTGGAGTCTAGTCCAAGTCATGTAAGTGTATGAGGTGGTGTGGGGTAAATATTGGGCACGAGGTGCATGTGATAACAGGGGAATGTCGAGTCTTACCTATGGCTGCCTTTGTGGAGGGTGAGCTGCACCTTGTCATGGATACAATTGTTTCCTAGCCCATTCATTGCCATTTATTCTTAGCTTTATTTCTTTTGATCTTTTTCTCTTGTGCTTCAAGGGAATAGTTGAGGGCCACTGTCCTGGCTTGATGACTAGAGGTGACAACGTTATTCACAAACATTTCACGGAAATGAGAAGGCTGGCTCATAATGAGACCCCCTTTCTCTTGGCTATGCCGCCAAGAGCCACTACCCTGGTTTGGTGACCAGATAGGTGGTAATGTCATACCGCTACATGCCCATGGTCATAATAGGTCGGCTCGTGATGAGACCTCCTATCCATCAACTAGTACCTTGAGCGTTTATGTTATCTTGTGGGTCCCCTTTTCTTACTGAGAAGCTTTTCACTGCTTTCTCGAGGATCCCTGGGTGAAACATCTCAAAGGTTTCAAAATTGACTTTTAACTCTTGCTAGCTACTCTTACCCTCTAGGCCTTTAGCCCCTTCTTCCCATGAGGTAAGGTACAACCCTTCATAGTGTAGCCAATTCCAATGCCGAAAAAAGGAAAGGGGAGATGGAATGAATAAAGATGGAAAGTGGTAAGTGGTAAGTATGGAGGGAACGGATGATGACTCTTCAAAGATCCACCCAATAGCAACTCATCCCAAAGGGAAATCAACTTACTAGGGTACGGTGTCACCCTTCCAGGTTTGAACGAGGCAAAGAGCACAATTTCCAAGCAAACGTCATGAAATGAAGAAGTGTCCAATACAACATGTTCACGTGCTTCAAAAATCAAAGTGATACATACCATGATACCCAGACTCATTACCTCATGGAGCAAGATTCATTGCTACTTCAGGACCAGGCTGGTGTGATGGATACTGTTGCTGGTGATATGTGGATTACATTGAAGAAAAGAGGGGCCCTTTAAGGCCATGCTTAAGTCGTCTGGCTCTCGACACTCCATGTCTAGGACCTGTGGGCCTCGAGACTTGATCTCCTTAGTTATCCCTAGGCTAGGGGATAACAAGCAGCGAGAGAAACGCAAGTTAAACTCACTTGTAGACACCCACAACATACCCCGACTTTTTCCTTGAAAACCGTGCCACATTCGTTACGGCTTGTACAACCCAGCTGAGAAACAACACCTTGGAAAATGTACCAACCTGTTGTACAGTCTGATCTATATGACTGTCCTCCAGCAACAAAAACCCCCAAGCTGCCTCGATTTTCATGCCCACTTTTCTGCTGTATGACCTATACGGATACGTACAGTATGACCTCGCACTCAGCTGCAACCTTCAACAATTTCTCACAGAAAGTTTTCTTGGGATTTGTGCCCAAACTCTGTTGGAATCCCTGCCAAATCTGCTGCATACACTTTCCTTCCAGCTCTCTCTCAAATTTCTCTTGACTTGTCTTGCACACTACCCTAGGCTTACTCTTATAACTGAAAATGACTTTTTACTTTCCCCATCCCTAAATCCAATGGCCAAGATCTAATCTTGCCTTTACAAGATGAAAGGGCATGATTCATTCCCTCCAAAATAAATCACGTAAATTTACTAAAGTTATTTTCCACTTTATGACATAAAGTCACTTTAATAAAATATTAGAAGGTTACTTTTACAAAAAGTCACTTTAATAAAAGAGTCACTTTATTACTACTATAATGTTCCCAACCAAATTTGATGTAAAAATCAGATCTATGTGGTTGAGGAATTTCATCAAACACTTGGCATACAAGCTCCTAACTCCCTTGAAATCACTTCAATACTTGTTGTCCCAATTAACTCAAGTTTAAGGGATGAAGTTTATGTCAAAGACATCACATGCAACACCTAAAACCCTTCCCAATGAGTGGCTGGTCTGAATTTGTGTTTGTTGTTATGTTTATTTGCAATTGGCTGGTTGAAGTGTTTTGACAAACACTTTGTGTGCAATGGCTGTAGCATTTATTTGAGTGTATTTTCTGCTGTATTTGACCCATATTTCTTCATGTAATATATAAGGAAAATGTTGAGATTTGGGTACCTTGGAAAGTGGTCTCCTTGTGGTTGTGGGTCTCTAACCAGAAGAGGGAATTTTTTGACCCATTGTGCCTTATACTTTATATCTAATTTCACTTTGACACTTTCCTAAGTCAAAAGGGTGAAATTTGTCACTTGAGTGAAAAGTGACTATTAATTCATTTTGTGGGTGAATTGGGGGACATAAAGTGAACTATGGAAACTTAACCCAAGGTGGGTTTTGAGTTGAGATTCTTTTGGAGAGATCTCAACCATGGATTAGAGATGGCTTGGAGTGATCCTAGCCATTCATCTTTTAAGTTTCCTTATGATTCCTTAAGAAGGGCGCATAGGGAATTTGGAGGCTCATTGACTTGTATGTTCACCAAGAGAGTTTGGAGAAGGGCAAGAGGATGGGAATGGAAGCATTGAGAGAGGGAAGCAAGGGCGCCTCCTTCCATGGAGGGCTCTAGGAGGCTTTGGCTCTCATTATTTTGTGGTGATCACACTTGCTTGGAGGAGGGCGCACTATAGGAGGAGGGCGCAACCTAGCAGGGAGGAGCTACACTTGGAGGATTGCAGATCTGTTTGTTTCAGTGGAGAGGTAGCACACAAGAGCACATTTATGTGGAAGGGATTCTTCATTGGACCAAGGAGGAAGGAGGGCGCATCACTTTAGTGGATAGAACAACAAGGGAAGAGGGTGCATTAAGCTTGGGCGCATTTCTCTTCTTGGAACTCCAAAACTTCTTGTAATGAGTTGCTATTGTATTAGGTTCCATTATATTAACTTACTTGTTGTATTCACTACTTAAGATCATCATTATATATACTTTCATTCCGAACTGGATTTCTCCGGGGGGAAGGGGGTTTATCCAGGGTCATGTTGACCAAAAATACTTGTGTTCATTTCATGCATGCTTAGAGTATAGATCAACTTGTTAGAGTTGTAAAGATCAAGAGTGTTATTTGTTTTGAGTATATTGCATGTGCTAACATTGGGGTATGAAAACACTTGCAAGGGCACCTCAAAAGAGCACTTAATCATAAAAATTATGAGCAAAAAGTTACTTTACTGTTTGCTGTCCTAAAACAACAACAAAGGACAGTCTTGGAGATTGAAACTTAGAGCCAAATTTCAGGTCAAGGGCAGACCTGTTTTGGCAGCCTCATATTTCCTCGAATTTCTACAGAAAACACATGCAATGATAACGAAATAAATTAGAAACTAATAGCTATTAAACAACATAAAATAGTACCTCAAATCCTTGCTTTATTTAATATGCACTTGGCTGTCCAACACACAGTAATTTCCAGATTTGAAATGTATTTGCTACAGCTGATATATGGCTGGAAAATACATGCAAAACGCAGCCAAAGAAAGACAAAGAGTCTCCCAATAGAATCCCTCTAACAACTGCTCCAAAATATGTAATTTCTTCAGCAAAGGATGACCCCAATGACAAGATATGTGCCTTGCTTGGTCTTAATTCACCCTGGCTGAAGATGAGGCTCGATTCACCAATGAAATGGCCAATCTCGTCATAAATAATTCACCCAAGATGTATAGAAATCGATCCCAACAAGTAGAAACTGATACAACCCCAAAATATGAAGATTTCCACTACCGGATGTGCCCCTCCAAGCAATATTTCACCGTGGGTACAAAATAATGAATCTCCTCAAAGATCCTCTCCAAAATCTCCAAGATCTAATAGATCAGGAGGTGGAATAGACATGCAAGTGAAGATTTGAGTTATATATCTCTTTTGGATGCTAAATCGAACTTCTCCAAGATCTCTGGTTCGCCCCTTCTGAAGAGAACCCTTCTCACAATTCGCCTTGCTTCACAAATGAATGACTGAAATGGATCTGAACTAAATAGAATGGTGAGGGAGGAATCTTTCACCTCCTTGGCCAAGCTTGGATAAGGAACAGAGGAATCTTTAACCTCCTTGCTGATCTCTAGGGTTTATTTAGTCAAAACCCTCAAAACCCCCAAGTACCTTGAGCTTTCTAACTAAGAAGCCAGACATCAAAATATCAATCAACATAATGAGAGAATAGAAGTGCCTATCTCTCTTTTATACCTCCTTTCACCTTTTTCCATTCAAGTGACTTTTAATTCATCTTTTAATATTTCTTCATAATTCACTTATTAATTGAATACCCCTTGTTACTCCAAAAAGTGATTAATTCGCCCTTATAACTTCTCCTATCACTGAAAACCACTTTTAATCATTCTATCCTGTAGATATTTTCGTCCCAATTCCAACGAGCTATTACACTAAGGTGTTTCTCCAAGAAACAAGCTCCAAATAGCACATTTAGTGTAATTAATTAAAATATGCTCAATAATAATCCAAAATTACGGAAATCATTGGAATGCAATGAAACCAAGGACAAACTGTGCGGAATGGATCTTGATGATGAAATATAATGAATAATGTGAGTTGGGCCCCATACAACTCCTCAAAACTGTCTGAGCTCACTATCAATCCCAATTGGCTACTATGGCACGCATCCCAGACTGTAACATAAGGGAATCCAAAAATGGGGACATTACAGTCCTCCCTGCTTGAATATTGCTTGTCCTCAAGTAATAGTTGAATCAAACTGTGTATGGTCCAAGGGTTCCATAGCCACCTGTGTGACATGAAGTACTCTCCCCTCAAAACATGGTCCCTCAAAGTGCTTGCCACACAGGCCCCCAGAATGCTCTTGATGAGTAGAACGATCATGTGTTGTAGATCCTCAGTCAAGTCCTCAGGCAACAACTCTACTCGGATATCATCTCCATCGACCACTGGACTACCAAACACTCTAATCCCTGGATCCCAAATCAGGATGTGAACTACAATGCCCTGTAAAGTATAGTCCTGTAAGACATCAACGCAAAGAATTTCCTAAAGATGTGCAACCAATAGAGCAAGTAAATACAATATCCATCCCTCAAGGAATCTCTCATCCAAACTAGTCTCTAAACTACCACCTCCGGTAGTATCCAGATCCCCTGCTAACCAAGAAGATGACCTACTCATGTGCCTGATCCTCAACCAGGAGTCCCATCCTGCCACATAGCGTTCTCATCTTCATTTGATCTCAAATTCCCCCAACAATGTAAGGAACCAATCATGAACATCCCTGAAACTCCCATGTGCTCTAGAAGAGCACCAAACCCTGCATCACATAACTTCGATGGTGCCATACCATGTATCGCAGTGCCTATTGAAATATAAACCTCCAACCGAAGTATACTGATAGCTATACTGTCATGTCCATGATCACTAAACTTGGCCTCCCTGCCAACCCACACTGCTGCCTGCGGTGTCTCATACTTCGGTAATATCCCTATGATGTCAGCTCTATTATATAGCTCTAGTACACCAGGGTCGAGAGATGCTAGCATACTTTCCCAACTCTGCCCTGAAACGAGGATGGCTAAGGAATCATGCCTTGACTCGTGATGCTGACATACCAAACATGATCCCATATGCCTCATGACATCATCCTCTAGATCCTCCCAGGAGAATCTCTCTCTGATTTGTTGACGGGTCTTGAAATGTCTAAGTTGTCCAACCATAGGTAGATCATGTACGGTCGTCAAGATCTCTGTCGCTACCGGCTATGACCATACATCTTGCCAACTGACCTCATAGTCCTTATCGGAAGCATCTGTCCTACTATGCTCCCCGTCCTCATTTCGATGAGACTTTGAACCTATATCAACCCTTGAAATATCCTCTGTCCCACGTGTTAAAGTTTTTACTTATACAACTAGCAGTTACGGTTCTTCTTTATTATTATAATCATTTAGCACATTAGCTACATAAATAAGATCACTGAAAGAGAGACAATCACAGAAACAATAGAGACACACAGATTATCCTGGGAAACCCTCACGGGGGAGAAAACCCAACAAAAACTTCCTCAATATAGATAGACCAAAGACCAAACATAAGATCCTCCTCTACTCTTTCTCTAGGAAGAGTAGCGCACCACTTGACCAAGAAATACCAAGAGATAGACCATAAACCCTCTTTGACGTCACCCCTAGTTGTAGTAGTTTCTCCTCCAAGACTTGCGCACTGTAGAGCTAAGTAGTGAGTGTGCAAATGAGGTGCTAGCCTCCTTTATAAATAGTAGTCTGGCCTCCCTTAATTAGGTTTGGGCCGACCTGTCATTTTACCCTTTTAATTTACATTTAATTCTCAAGGCACAATAGGGTCGACTTTTACAAAGGCACAATAGGGCCTGTTATCGCTCAGTTTGTAGGAAGGGTTTAGGTAGCTTGAGTCAGGGCTTCAAATTGGCGTAACAGGAGCTTCCCCACCCACTGTCACCTCGATGGGGAGCTCTTTCTATTTAGGGTGTCTAATCCCAAGGGAGACGTCCCTAGTAATCTGGGGTTCTGAAAGGTCTAAAAGGTCTAAGGATCAAGATAAGGGTTTCCTTTCAAAGATTACCGCCAAAGACAGATAGTCAAGAGTGAAGGTATTCCACTGAGAAAGGCACCTGTTTGCGAGACAAGACAAAAAGAGCTAGAACGTGCTGCAGTGGTTAGTACTTCACAATATCAATGACTATCCTTTATACATATGAGCATTAATGAAAGTAATTATTGACAAAGTCAATGATTGCAAATAAAAGCTTGCATTTTATATCACTTCTTCAATAAATACAAAAGAGATATTGGTATTCAAAATGTAAAATCAAATCTTTGTATTATCACAATGCAACAAATATCATAAATCTGCTCATATAAATATTGTTTCTGCGTCACAATTGCAGGTTGAGGGTGACGTCAGCCCTAATTCATGCTAGTTTTTGGAAGGCAAAAAGTGATCGTTTTGCACAATAAGCCAAGGAAAAGTAATCTATGCTTTAGTGCCAACCAAATCACAAAGTTTTACACTTAAACAATGGTTAAAAGAGGGTTGACGTCATCAATATTTCTGCTGCTAAAAAAGTGACGTCGGCCCTAATTTGAGGTTAGTTTAAGAGGCAAAGAGGTGGACGTTTTGCAATTTCAACCAATGAAAATATTTAACACCTCTATGGCTATCAAGGGATGACCTAGCCGCAACTTTTGGAGCAAACAAGAGTTCAAAAAGGCCAAGACGTCATCCTAGGGTTAGGGTTAGTAAATTTGCTAGGGTTAGTTAGGGTTTCAAAATCAAGAAAGTTTTGAAAGATGTTTTTGAGCATAAGAGACTCAGCGTTCTGTTCTTAGACTAGTGCCTTGGGTAAATGGAGTCAAGGAGTAAGGCTAATGGCTTGGGAGAATCTAAATCTAAGGACGAGAGAGTTAGGCTTGATGGTGTTGCAATGGCAAGGCCACCAAGTCAAAACCCTAAGGGGAGGAGGCTCATTCCGGTGTAGCTAAAGCTAGGCCTCATGCTCCTCCCTCTTTCCTCAGAACTTTTTGGCAAAACGGCTAGCTTTAAAATACAAGTCTAGGGCTGAAAAGTGTTGCTTGGGGACAAGGCTTTTCAAACCCTAAGAGTCCAAACCCTAGGTGTAAACTCAATTAGGCCTAGGACGTCCTCTTTTTTCAACT
>ML822890.1:148918-163299 GCA_009831015.1 Picea engelmannii
ATCGAGAGGCTTTTTATTGCCTTCTCAGGGATCCCCTGGGCGAAGCATCTCTAGGTTTTCATTTCCTATGGCTTTTATCTTTTACCAGCTGCTTTTACCCCCTGGGCCTTTAGCCCCTTCTTCCCACAAGACAAGATGTACCCGGAGAGGTCGTCCTAATGGCCAGACTAGGGGAATGGGATGGATGAGCGGGGTATAAGATGTAAAAGTGACAAGATGGTGGGAGCGGACGATGGCTCCGCAAATCCCCCTTGGTGGCTAACCAAAACCCATGAATACCAGCTTGCTAAGTTACCCCATCAATCACCCCAACAATGGTCAAGTGGATTAGTGTAAGATCCAAGCAGTCATCCGAAATGAAAGGAACCTAATGCATATATAAGAAGGTTATAACAATCAAATATGACACATACCATGATACCTCGGACCAATCACCTCATGGAGCAAGAGTCCTCTCCGATGCAAGCCCAGGCCGGTAGTGATGGAAGCTGCTACTGCTGACAGGACATGTCTGGCTGAGAAGAAGAAAGATGGGCCCTCCAGGGCCATGCTCAAGTCAATCTGCTCTCAGTACTCCATGTCTAGGACCATGTGGGCCTCGAGACATGATCTCCTAGTTATCCCTAGATATCAGGGATAACAGGGCCTAATTAAAAAATATAATATAACAATATTATTCAACACTCCTTCTTAGGTAGAATATTCTTCGAAGTTACAATATTTCAACACTCCCCCTTAACAAGAAGGATATTCTACTGACAACATCAATAACAACTGACTGGACTCAATACAACATCAAGAAGAAGAGACATCGTCATCAACATCTGGAACACTGTTTGTCATATCTATAGGTCATCACAAGTTTTTCTCATCATCAACATCAGTAGAAACTGAACATCATCATTGTCTGCAGCACGGGGCTGGAGTAACATCATCATCATCAACAACATGAAGCTGGAACATCAACATCAACATCAACAACACGAAGCTGAAATAACATCATCATCATCAACAACATGAAGCTGGAAAAACAACATCAACAACACGAAGTTGGAACAACAACATCAACAACACGAAGCTGGAATAACATCATCATCATCAATAGCATGAAGCTGGAACAACAACATCAACAACATGGAGCTAGAACATCATCAACAACACAAAGCTGGAACATCAACATCTTTATGTGGCAACAGAATGAGGCAGGTGCATCAACAACCTCTGTGGTACTCTGACAGACCGTCCTTACCGGACCTTCAGGATTTGCCCATGAATCATAAGATTCCCTATGATATAGAATCCTAACTGAGCTACCACGTGGTACTCTGACAGACCATCCTTACTGGACCTTCAGGATCTGCCCAAGAATCATAAGATTCCCTAGGATATAAAATCCTAATTGAGCTACCACTACTGACCATAACTGGCATATACATGCATAGGTACTCTGACAGACCGTCCTTATCGGAGCTTTGGGATCTGTCCAGGGATGATCATTACCTTAGGATATAAAATCCTAATTGAGCTACCCGCTATTGGTCAGGATACCATAGTATCATCAACATCACTCCCCCTTTTAAGGGAGGTCCTTTCGGACTACACCAAGCTTGTCTTAGAAGTACTCAAACTTCACACGAGACAGAGGCTTAGTCAACACATCTACAACCTGCTCATCTGTGCCAACATATTGGAGCTTTACAACTCCCTTCTGCACCATGTCACGAATGTAGTGATACCGGATCTCTATGTGCTTTGTCTTATCATGGAACATTGGGTTCTCTGTCATCTTTATGCAACTTTGGTTATCACATAGAATCATGGTAGCTTCCATCTCCAGATTGAACAAACCTGTCAACAATTTCCAAAGCCATATGGCTTCACAACTGGCGGAGTATGTTGCAATGTACTCCTCTTCTGCCATACTGAGAGCAATACTGGATTGCTTCCTGCTTTGCCACGAAGTCATGGCTGACACCAAACTGAAACAACATCCTAAACTGAAACAATTTGAAGTCACAGTCTTCAGTATAACAGAGGCCATAGTCCAACGTACCCTTAAGGTATCTCATCAAATACTTTGCAGCGACAAGGTGAACATGTCTGGGCTCCACCAGATACTGACTCAAGGTGTTCACAACAAAGCATATAGTTGGTCTGGTATTCGTCAGATACATCAACAAACCAATCATCCGTCTGTATAGAGTAACATCAACTAATTCTGACAAAGTATCAGCCAATAACTTCAGATTCGTCTCCATAGAAGTGGACATGGTTTTACAGTCCATCATGTCGAATCTCTTCAAAATTTCCACATCATACTTTCCTTGATTAAGGAAAATATCTTATGGGCTCTACCATACTTCAAGACCTAAGAAATAGTGGATCGGGCCTAGGTCCTTCATTTCAAATTCAACGACAAGCTTCTTCTTACAATTTGTGATGAACTTTTCTTCAACTGTCAAGAATAAGTCATCCAGATATAGCAACAATATAACTGGTCCATCATTTTCAATCTTGAAGTAAAGGTTGGGATCAACTTTACTCTTGGTAAAACCCAAGCTCATCAGAAAACTATCAATCCTGCCATACCAAGCTCTTGGAGCTTGCTTCAAACCATACAAAGCCTTCTTCAACTTGCAGACATGAGTCTTTTTGTCCTGTACTTCGAACCAAATTTTTCACATAAACTGGTACACTTGCTCAGCTACAACTCAATTTGCACAATCATGTGCTAGCTCTATGTTCTTTCTGCAAAGCACTATTTATCTCACTGTCTGAGTGTATGTCCTCTATTCTCTCCGCAACTGTTCCTTCTGGAACTGGGACTCTGCACCTGCAACTTCTCTTTCTGAAGCCGAGAATGACTGCTCTATTCTCACTGTAGCTGCTGAACTCTAAGAGTAGCTCCTCTATTCTATCATGGCAACAACTTCATCTGAAACTGAGAGTGGCTGATACTGAAGGTAGCTTTTCTTCTTTCACGGAGGCAACTGAATCTCAAATACAAGGACTGCTCCCTCTGAATCTCATACTGTATCAGAATCATGGTTGTTCTGATTGTCTCCACGAACACTAGAAATATTTCTTCAATTACTTGAGCAAGTGTCTCGTCATAGTCTTCTCCCTCTTACTGGGAGAATCCTTTGGACCCAAATCAGGCTTTGCATATCTCTATATTGTTATATGCAACATACTTGATCTGTTAGATCAATCTTGGAAGTCACTACTAACTTCCCTTCTAGTCTCAAGGCAAAATCCATATCCCAATCCTTCTGAAACAAGGGAATCTTCCCAGGAGATTTCACGTCTCCTAGAAGTCTCTGAGGCTACGATCTAGTCTTCTCAACTCATGGCATCTATCTATCAGTCCTGGAAGACGTCTCTTTTTCCCATCTGATCCTCTCTGAGATCAGGCTCACTCTGAGTCTCCATGCTCCCTCTGAAGCTTGACTCCCTCCGAGTTTATATAATCTTTGGAGCCATCTACTCCCTCTGATATGTCTCGTCCATGCCATATGCCTTTGCATCCTGCAAAGTGTCATGGGCCCATGTTGGTCTCTTTCTGGTTACTGCATTAATTCTAGGTAGGCCCTTCTGTCTCAACTAACTCTTCTTGATGATCTGAAGAGTGATTTACCGCACCAAAGGGATTTGTTTGGTTATCTATACAACTTGGATAATCTGCTCCATGTCTCATCTAATATATATTGCCTCCCTCCTGCAATTATCACTATAGCTCCCTCAGGGTTATCACCTGTGACCTGCCCGAAACAAGAACAAGGGAGAAACAACAGACAAGAATAATACTCTTTATAATAATAATAAAACAATAGCGAGAACAATCGTCACAATAGCTCCTTTAGAGCTATCACTTGTGACCTTCCTGAAACAAGGGTACAAAGTAAGAAATACAATAATAAGGAATGAGAGAAACACTCTTCTAGTGTTGTGATCAATCATTCCTCCATGGTAACCTGGAAACAAAACAAAAAGTTTTTCTTAGAGGAGATGTTAGTTTATATCTAGTGAATGATTACAATACGCATTTATCTCAATAGTGCTCACATGCTACCAAGTATTCAATAATAAAACTTTTCAAAGATTGCTATCACAACTATAGTGTTTAGAAATTATCAAACTTGATATGTGCAAATTTGAATCTTATCAATTTAATCAATCAAACATGGAACCTGGAGTCTTGTCCTCAAGAATGAGTGTTGTTGTTTTTCTTCTGAGTCTCCTTCACTCAAGATGACAAGTATTTTCTTCAACCTGTTCTCTGTACTAAGACAATATGCTATCTTGACATAAATCTGAGTTAGAGAATAAACTCTATAATCTCAACTTTAATCAATCTAATACTTTGACTTTAATTTTGACCAATGGCTAGTATGATAACTTCAACATATCAAAATGCAACCTGGATATTCATAAGATCACAATAATGCCATAACAAGTAGAGGCATATCAAAGTAATCAAACTTGGGGTGCATGGTTCTTCTGAATGTGCCGGATCTGAGATCCTTCTAGATCTATGATTGTTGCTTGGACAAAAGATCCTTTCTTCCTGAAGTACCCTTTAAAATAATGATACAGTTTTTACATATGTAAGTACATACCTCTGACAACGTCATCAGGTAGTGGCACCATCTGGCAACAACGACAAGCAATAACAAACTAAAAACTTCAAAGGTGCTTCAACTTGTAACTCAAAGTTAGCTGGAGATTTGCTAGGGTAAGGCACACTAGGACAATAAAAATCAGTCCCAACACTTCACAAAAAATTTCACTGCAACTAGTACTGTAGTTGGTGCTGGCACTGCAATTGGTGTTGCAACTGTCATGAAGGAACTGGCACTGCAACTGCATCTTGATATTGCAAATGATACTGCAACTACAATTGCAACTGGTACTACAACTGCAACTGCAACTGCAACTTAGGGTTTTATGAGGAAACCCTAATTTCTCAAACTTCAAATTTCAGAATTCTGATCCAGGGACTAGATGCGCCCTCCTAGGGCGAGTTTCTAGGTGTGCTTACTTTCTCCAACGTGCTCAAACAAGGAAAACGTCACACTTAGGGTTTATGAAGAAACCCTAATTTTGCAGTAGTTGCAATACTGAAGCTGAATCTTGGAGAGGGTGCACTGAAGCTAGCCACTTCTTATAAACTGTGAGTTGATCTCTTTCAGGCCTGCTTTGATACCATGTTAAAGTTTTTACTTATACAACTAGCAGTTACGATTCTTCTTTATTATTATAATCATTTAGCAAATTAGCTGCATAAATAAGATCACTGAAAGAGAGACAATCACAAAAACAATAGACACACAGATTATCCTGGGAAACCCTCATGGGGGAGAAAACTCGGCAAAAACTTCCTCAATATAGATAGACCAAAGACTGAACAAAAGATCCTCCTCTACTCTTTCTCTAGGAAGAGTAGTGCACCACTTGACCAAGAAATACCAAGAGATAGACCAGAAACCCTCCTTGACGTCACCCCTAGTTGCAATAGTTTCTCCTCCAAGACTTGTGCATTGCAGAGCTGAGTAGTGAGTGTGCAAATGAGGTGCTAACCTCCTTTATAAATAGTAGTACGGCCTCCCTTAATTAGGTCTGGGCTGACCTGTCATTTTACCCTTCTAATTTACATTTAATTTTCAAGGCACAATAGGGCCGACTTTTACAAAGGCATAATAGGGCCTAATTAAAAAATATAATATAACAATATTATTCAACATTCCTTCTTAGGTAGAATATTCTTCGAAGTTACAATATTTCAACACCATGGCTGAGGATACTCTCCATCACGCCCAAGGCCTCATCTGACTGTCTCGGGTGAACCTCCCCTATCCTGTTGCATGTAATGGAGTATCCCCTGTGAGGTGGTCGCTGTCTAGTAACTCTCCATGTCACATGCAACTGGCTATCTTCCCAATGCTACTGTATATAATGAAAGTATCAGTGAAGGCTAATAGAAATGCCTGCAACTGTATGTAGCACTGGGAAGTATAATATGTGTTGGTCAACCCCAAAGACTTGACCAAAAACTCATCAACCGACATCCAAGGTGAATAGTCTCCTGGACTCCACACTAATATCATGCCATCGTGTACAACGGTAGGTGACTCTATATACTGATGGTCAATCACACTCCCCCTGTCATCACTCATATGACTGATGCTACTGAGAAGGTAATCTCCCAGAACCATGTATTGTTGTAAAGGAGAGGACCGCTCTCCATGCAAATCTCCATGCTCCACCAAGTATGTCTCCTGTATACCCATGCAAGCTCCTGTATCTCCCTGCATCATCATGTATCTTGAGTGTACTGCTGGGTCAACCTCTACATGGATGTCAACTAATCCTGGAACCCAAATGGATGTGTCCTCATATCTGCGCCTGGCTCTGGAATCCCCATGTATATGTGTAGGACTAACAGTCTCAGAGCTCCTCATGAATGGTGGTCCCTGTGATACATGAACATCCTCAAGCATCTCCTGGTCACATCTCTCCATAATCATCATTGATCCTGGGTATCCTTCATGCTCCTCCATCAACTGTCGCTCCTCTATCAAACCATCAACATCCTCTAGTGATGTAGCTGATGTATATATCTGTATCTGACTCTTTGTTGAGATATATGTAGTGGATCCTTGACTAGCCTCCTCAAGGAGCTCTTCAAATCTGGACTTTGATTCTCGAAGGGTTGTCTGTGTGCCTTTCAATAATCCATCTGTTCTCACCAACTCATGAGTGAGTCCGTCCACCTCAGTCTCCTTCTCCTTTAGCGCCCCATGATACATCTCGCCAACCTCCAAAAGGTAATCTCTATCCATAAGTAACTGCTGGTAATCGGTCCTCATCAAAGTCACTCTCTTCCTGAGTGTCTGAAAGTCATCAATGGAAAGATCCCCATCCAAACTATCATGTGCCATCGTGGCCCTCCAACAATACTCTGCCACCAACGCATGTGTATCATCAATGTGTGTAATGGCTGCCATGATCATGTCCTCTCTGACCCTAAGCTATCCTGCCAAATGCCGTGACTCTTGAACACTACCCTGCTGAAGTGCTTCCTCATGACTCCTATAGCTAATGTCAACAATGGAATCCTCATCAACACACTCCTCAAGAGCTAAGGCACCATACTGCTCACTGTCCCCTGTGCTACTGATTCCCACTGTATGCCACTGTACATCATCATATACTGTTGCCTCAATCTGAACCACCCTGTATCCTGTATGTACAACTGTATCCTCCTATGCACTCACCCTACTAATATCATCTTCACCTGGATCCCATACGGATGTGTCCATACATGTGATATGGCCATCTCGACGAACAAGGAATGCATCCTCGTCACTGTAAACTGGTCCCGGAAGTAAGTATCCCATCGACATGTCTGTCTCCACAACTTGATCTATCAATGGACTCCCCAAAAGAGGTGACTCATTGTCCCCATACTGTAAGGTATGTATAAAATCATCTGCCTCCAGGTCATGCCTCTCCTCCCATGACTACAAATTTAAATGTCCCTCATTCTCAATCATCACACGAGACTCCTCTGTCATATCATGAGTGCCACTGACATCCTCATGTGTCATGGATGCCATGGACAACTAAAGGGATGAGGGGTGTGCCACTCTCAACTCAATAAGAGGCTTATCATCCCCTATGCATGACCTCATATTAACATCCAAAGGTAGATCACCCAATCTCCGATCCTCCTCATGCCTATGTGCTGACATGGCTGAATCCTCACAAGTATCACCACTATGGTGAAGTGTTGAGTCCTCAACACTGTATGATAGGGAAACTAAGGCACATGTGCTATCATCCTGTCCATTCCATTGTCCATCAGATGCGCAGGAGTCACTGGCCTTATGGGATTGCTCTAATGAGGCATCTAAGGCCACATCCTCATACACATCCTCATCATCACTGTCGTAGTGCATCTCAATGTAATGCACTCTCCCCTTGCCCCTGCATCTGTGATCTGGCTCCCAAGGCTTTTTGCAACTGTAGCAAAGTTCCCTGCTTCTAATGGTTGTATGCTCCATCTGTGCTCCTTTCAATCCACTAGCACGTGGTTATGTATCCATGGCTCTGCTTTCCTCTGCTTTTCTTCTCCAATAATTGACTTCTACAATCTTCTTGGCCCATAATGCAATATCATCTTTACTCCACCTAGGATTTTTAATGGATACAAACTGTTGGAATGTTCCTTGAGCCTTGAACGTCTCACTAAGAGCTTGATATTCCATATCACAATATATAATCTTCTCTGCAATAGCCATTTTTCCTTCATGAAGACCCTCAGGCTGGGAGAGATCTTCGCTCTGATACCACTGTAATGTTCCCAACCAAATCTGATGTAAAAATCCGATTTATGTGGTTGAGGAATTTCGTCAAACACTTGGCATACAAGCTCCCAATTCCCTTGAAATCACTTCAATACTTGTTGTTCCAATTAACTCAAGTTTAAGGGATGAAGTTTATGTCAAACACATCACATGCAACACCTAAAACCCTTCCCAATGAGTGGCTGTTATGAATTTGTGTTTGTTGTTATGTTTGTTTGCAGTTGGCTAGTTGAAGTGTTTTGTCAAACCCTTTGTGTGCAATGGCTGTAGCATTCATTTAAGTGTATTTTCTGATGTATTTGGCCCATATTTCTTCATGTAATATATAAGAAAAACACATGCAATGATAACCAAATAAATCAGAAACTGATAGCTATTAAACACCATAAGATAGTACCTCAAATCCTTGTTTTATTTAATATGCACTTGGCTGTCCAACACACAACAATTTCCAGCTCTGAAATGTATTTGCTACAACTGATATATGGCTGGAAAATACATACAAAACACAGCCAAAGAAAGACAAAGAGTCTCCCACTAGAATCCCTCTAACAACCACCCCAAAAATATGTAATTTCTTCAGCAAAGGATGGCCCCAATGACAAGATATGTGCCCTGCTTGGTCTAAATTCGCCCTGGCTGAAGATGAGGCTCGATCGACCAATGAAATGGCCATTCTCCTCATAAATAATTCGCCCAAGATGTATAGAACTCGATCCCCAAAAGTAGAAATTGATACAACCACAAAATATGAAGATTTCCACTACCAGATGTGCCCCTCCAAGCAATATTTTGCCCTGGGTACAAAATAATCAATCTCCTTAAAGATTCTCTCCAAAATATCCAAGATCTAATAGATCGGGATGTAGAATAGACATGCAAGTGAAGATCCGAGTTATATATCTCTTTTGGATGCTAAATTGAACTTCTCCAAGATCTCTGGAGCGCCCCTCCTGAAGAGAACCCTTCTCACAATTCACCTTGCTTCACAAATGAATCACTGAAATGGATCTGAACTAAATAGAATCGTGAGGGAGGAATTTTTCACATCTTTGGCCAAGATTGGATAAGGAACAGAGGAATCTTTCACCTCCTTACTGAGCTCTAGGGTTTATTCAGTCAAAACCCTCAAAACCCCCAAATTTCAGGTCAAGGGCAGACCTGTTTTGGCAGCCTCATAGCTCCTTGAATTTCTACAGAAAACACATGCAATGATAACCAAATAAATTAGAAACTAACAGCTATTAAACAACATAAGATAGTACCTCAAATCCTTGCTTTATTTAATATGCACTTGGCTGTCCAACACACAATAATTTCCAGATTTGAAATGTATTTGGTACAACTGATATATGGCTGGAAAATACATACAAAATGCAGCCAAAGAAAGACAAAGAGTCTCCCAATATAATCCCTCTAACAACTGCTCCAAAAATATGTAATTTCTTCATCAAAGGATGGCCCCAATGACAAGATATGTGCCTTGCTTGGTCTTAATTCGCCTTGGCTGAAGATGAGGCTCGATTCACCAATGAAATGGCCAATCTCGTCATAAATAATTCGCCCAAGATGTATAGAAATTGATCCCAACAAGTAGAAACTGAGACAACCCCAAAATATGAAGATTTCCACTACCAGATGTGCCCCTCCAAGCAATATTTCGCCGTGGGTACAAAATAATGAATCTCCTCAAAGATCCTCTCCAAAATCTCCAAGATCTAATAGATCGGGAGGTGGAATAGACATGCAAGTGAAGATCTGAGTTATATATCTCTTTTGGATGCTAAATCAAACTTCTCCAAGATCTCTGGTGTGCCCCTTCTTAAGAGAACCCTTCTCACAATTCGCCTTGCTTCACAAATGAATGATTGAAATGGATCTGAACTAAATAGAATGGTGAGGGAGGAATCTTTCACCTCCTTGGCCAACCTTGGATAAGGAAGAAAGGAATGTTTAACCTCCTTGCTGATTTCTAGGGTTTATTTAGTCAAAACCCTCAAAACCCCCAAGTACCTTGAGCTTTCTAGCTAAGAAGCCAGACATCAAAATATCAATCAACATAATGAGAAAATAGAAGCCCATATCTCTCTTTTATACCTCCTTTCACCTTTTTCCATTCAAGTGACTTTTAGTTCATCTTTTAATTTTTCTTCATAATTCACTTATTAATTGAATACCCCTTGTTACTCCAAAAAGTGATTAATTCGTCTGTATAACTTCTCCTATCACTAAAAGCCACTTTTAATCATTCTATCCTATAGATATTTTCGTCCCAATTCCAACGAGCTATTACACTAAGGTGTTTCTCCAAGAAACAAGCTCCAAATAGCACATTTAGTATAATTAATTAAAATATGCTCAATAATAACCCAAAATTACGGAAATCGTCGGAATGCAATGAAACCAAGGACAAACTGTGCGGAATGGATCCCGATGATGAAATATGATGAATAATGTGAGTCAGGCCCCATACAACTCCTCAAAACTGTCTGAGCTCACTATCAGTCCCAATTGGCTACTATGGCACTCATCCCAGACTGTAACATAAGGGAATCCAAAAATGGGGACATTACAACAACTATATAAAACGCCTATTACAAAATCAAGTACCTAGTAGTGCAAATGCAAGGTCACTTCTGCATACAAGATAAAACATGTGGAGTACCTCCTGAGCTATAAAAGCTAACAGTCTAAATTCATTCTGACCTTGCCCTCTTCCCTAGACGTAACCTATCTCACCAACTGACCAAGATAGGGGGCTGTAGACTTGCCTTTAGCTTCCTTCTTTAACATGTTGGAAATGGGTTTCGTGATTTCAGCAAAATTCGGGACAAACCTTCGGATGAAGTTGATTTTACTGAAGAATGATTGGACACCCTTCTTGGTTTCAGGCAAGGGGATACTTCAAATAGCCTCCACCCTAGATGGATCGATCTTTACTCCACATTTAGATATGATGTGTCCCAACAATTTCCCTTCGTCAACACCAACATAGATTTTTTCGGATTTAACGATATTCCAAACTTTCTGCAGATGTTAAAAACTTGTCTTAGATGTTGGATATGACTTTTTCTATTATTTGAGAATATTGTCAAATTGTCTTGTAAATCTCAATGATTTTGCCAATTAAATCTTTGAAGCAAAATCCATAGCCCTTTGGAAAATGGACCCAACATTTTTTAATCCAAAAGGCATCCTAAGGTACTCATCGGTGCCCCAAGGGGTGACAAATATGGTTTTGGCTCTATCCTCCTCCCTAACTAGGATTTGGTTGTACCCTGGAAATCCATCTAACATTGACAACATTCCTTTTTCAGTGACTCATTGTAACATGTTCTCCATATTGGGCAAGGGGTAGTTATCTTTCAAAGATCACTGGTTGAGGTTTCTAAAATCTACACATAATTTGATTTCACCAGTCTTTTTCCTCACTACGACCAGGTTGGCCAACCAAGACAAGTGTCTGGTAGGAGCAACAATCTTAGCAGCTAACAACTTCTCTAGCTTCTTTTTGACTAAAGGTAACAGTTTGGGTTCAATTTTCTTAACTTTTGCCGGAAAGGATTAACATCTTCAATTAAAGGGATTGTATGTTGTATGATGTTTTCTTTGTAAGATTTCAGGTCATCATACTACCAAGCATGTACATCCCTATATTCCTTTATCAATCCTTCGATATCTTGCCTCTCCTTAAAAGAAACATTGTTTGCAATCTTTCGACTGTCATCCGTTCCAATGTTGACCTCTATATAATCCTTTGGTTTGGTGGGCTCTGCCTTTCGTTTGCTCATGCTATGTCTATCAAAAATCTGTTTGAAAGGAATCAATCCTTTGGGTATTTTGTCATTATCTCCCAAGTCAACGACTTCAAATATCCCATCTAAGCCATCCCAATCAATCTTCCTACCGGTGAATTCACCCCTTCACTAGTCAAGAACCTCTCCATCTGCTTGTCATCCTTAAAAACTTCCCAATGCTCAAGGCAATTTGGGACAGAGGGTCTGTATAATCTATCTGTGATAATGACCCCGAATGTTGTTTCTTTTAAGGATTGGCTAGAGGAAGCATGAACAACTAGAGTATCAGCTAAGTCATTTTGACTTCTTGGGATATACTTGATAGAGAAAGCTTGAAATTTGTCAATCATTTTCACTACCACTTCCTTGTAAAGTTTAAGCCTATTGTCCTTGGTTAAATAGACATCTTTGATTTGAAGGACAACAAGCTCTGAATCGTCAAAGACTTCTAACTTTTTCACCCCTAAGTCTTTGGCTAGTCCAACATTGAAGAGTAAGGCCTCATACTCGACGACGTTATTGGTGGCCTCAAACTCTAAACGATATGAAAATCTAAGGGTGTTACTTTTTGGGGAGATCAAAGCATTGCCAACCCCACTCCCTAATTGAGATTGAACCCCATCAAAGTACATAGTCCATATTTCATCATAGGTCCCTTCCTCAATGAGTTAAGGGGCTAGGGAATGAGAAAGTATGGCATAATTGCCTAAGTTATTGTCCACCATGCAAACAAAATAATTCATAGGGTCTCTAGGGTCTTCCACATGGTACTTCCTAAGTCGCTCATTGCGCAAAATCACTGGTCTCCCCTCATAACAAGGTAAAGTGGCATAAGATAAGTCCATTTGGAGAGAACCACCTAGATCATGGGCAAACTTTCTCGACAACAACATGTCCCATGAATCGGGAACTTCAATCACCACTATATCCATCAATATTTTAATGTTAGGCTCAACTGTTAGAATTAGGGCAGTAAAGTAGAACAGAAGTGTCCTTTTAAATTTCAGTGAGAATAACAACTAGGTCTTATATTCAGAAAACAAATCTACACTGCTTGAACAGAGAAAACAAACATGTGTGCTCAGATCTAAGCTAGTTTAGATAAAGCTAAAAAGTAGATCTAGAATAAACATCAATTCTGATCTATAATGCTGGTGAAATTCTCATACAGATCTAAACTCAAAATGAACTCAAATCTGATTATGAACAATATAACAACTTCTGAAACAAAGAGTAAGAACCAAACTCAAGATACAGTCCAGATTTGATAACATATAACATTCAATGCTGATATATATATCTAGACAGATCAAAAAAAAACTCAAAACAAAATCCAGATCTGATAATGGTAAACTGAATAGATAACTTACCTTGCCTTGAAGTCTTACCTCTGAAGGAGTCACAGCCAAACACTAGAGATGCAATACCATTTGTAATTATGCTTAGACAAAATTCAGAGTTATAGATCCACCATATAGGTTGGATCTCTTGCCAAGAGAAGAATAGACTTTCTTGCCACCAAGAGGAAAAACCACTTAGACTTCACACAGGAAATTTCTATAATCAAACCCCCATACACAGTTTCTGTGATCAAACCCTCATTCACAGTTTCTAAGATCAAACCCTCATGCACACTAATAGGTACGACAGCCTTAACAAATCAGTAGAGGGGCTGCGGCTCAATTTGAGGGACAGATCTGCATAGGAGAGAGGTAGCGGCAGCTTAGGGAGGAGTCTAGCCTTGCTGTAAAAGGTGACGACAGCTACACTTCTCAGCTCATAAGTTGACACAGCAAAACAGGCCTGGAAATTGCAGCTTAAAGGAGCCACGGATCCTCACCCACAGGGAACAAACATCAACAATCTTCAAGCTGAGCAAAGAGGGACAGTAGAGAAGGGCCGAGCCACCACACAAAACTCAACAACAGCTACCACAAAGGGGCTGTAGCAACTTCAGAAAATACTCCAACAGCGGATGAGAAGAGGGCCGCAACAAAGAGAGAGGATCCGCCCACCTTAGAAGCTCAATAAAATAAAAGTATGTTGTGAAGGGTAGAGGGTAGGCTTATTTATAGTTTAGGCTAGGGCAAAAATAAAAGAAATTAAATTAAAATAATTATTATTAAAAATAACATGTTTAAATTAATTAATTTAAACATGTTATAATTAACATTTTAATTTAAACTTTACTTTAACCCTTAAGACAAAAACAAAA
>ML822892.1:0-10507 GCA_009831015.1 Picea engelmannii
CTTGAGATTGGAAACTTCAGGATATTTGGGTGTCCAATATACTTCCATGTAACCAAAGAGAAGAGGTCCAAGCTAGACCCTTCATGCATAAAAGATACATTTGTGGGATACAATGAATCTTCGAAAGCATATCAAATCTACATCCCTAGTCAGAGAAATATTGAGGCGAGAAAAGGTGTTATCTTTGAAGAAGAGATAGCCTTTCAAAGATCCAGAGAATCTCAGATGGAGATTGATAGCGAGACATTACCTTCTCCCCCTTCAACAGTCCAGAGGGAGAAAACCATTATTCCACTTGATCTAGTTGCTCCAGTTGATATCCCCAGAGATATTGCAGTAGGCCATAAAAGGCATGTCTAGGCTTGAAAAACTCTACAATAGGCAGAGAAACATGTAGCTCCTCAAAGAACATCCCGAGAGAGAAAGAGCCCAAAGAGTTTTCGATCTATTCTTCAGCCACGAGCCACATTATTGATACAAAGTCTTCTTTTCATGGATAAACAACAAGTCAACAGGTATGGAAAGATGCCATGACAGAAGAGTATCAGTCCATTTTGAAGAATGATGTATGGTATATTGTTCCAAGATCAGAAAAGAAGTTTGTAGTGACTTCCAAGTGGATCTATAAGATCAAGTATGCAGCTGATGGAAGTGTCGAGAAATACAAAGTGAGATTTGTAGCCAGAGGATTGTCACAAGCAGAGGGAGTTGACTATGATGAGACATTTGATCCAGTATCCTGATACACTTCCATCCATACTATCATCCATGAGTTGGAAACTACATCAGATGGATGTAAAGACAACCTTTCTCAATGGTGATATTGAGGAAGAAGTTTACATCAAGGAGTCAGAGGGATTCATGATATACGAT
Source organism: Picea engelmannii (assembly GCA_009831015.1). NCBI lineage: Eukaryota > Viridiplantae > Streptophyta > Pinopsida > Pinales > Pinaceae > Picea > Picea engelmannii. The sequence continues at coordinate 874 of ML822892.1, forward strand.
GAGAAATCTCATGTGTAAAGGTTGAAGAAATACCTGTATGGACTAAAGCATGCACCTCATGATTAGTACGAGAATATGGATGGATTCTTGATGAGTTTGGGTTTCAACAAGAGTGTTGTTGATCCAAACCTATATTATCGTATTTTTGGTGATGAGTGCCTGATCTTGGTCATGTATGTGAATGACTTATTCCTTATCGGTTCGGAAAGACTTATTGTTGAATGAAAGTGAGCATTCACTTCTGAATTTGAGATGAAGGATATGGGTATGATGCACCACTTCTTGGGACTAGAAGTATGGCAGAGGACTGATGATATTTTCCTGAGTTAAGGAAACTATACAGTGGAGATATTGAAGAAGTTCAGTATGACAGAGTGAAAATCCATGCCTACAGTGATGGTGATGGATTTGAAGAAAATGAATGATGTTGATTCAGAGGAGATTGATCCACATTTATACTGACATCTTATTAGATCATTTATGTATCTGGTTAACACCAGAATCGATATATGCTATGCAGTGAATGTACTTAGTCAGTTCATGAGTCAGCCAAGAAAGACTCACTGGATAGCAGCGAAACATGTATTGAGATATCTATGAGGAATTGTTGGATATGGACTGAGATATGCCTCCAATGTAGACTTGAGTTTGCAAGGATATGCTAATGCAGATTTGGCATGGAGCTCAATGGATTGAAAGAGCACATCCATTTGTTGTTTTACCTTGGGGTCTTCCATGGTTTCCTGGTGCAGTAGGAAATATAGCTCTATGGCCTTGAGTACCGCAGAAGCAGAGTATATAACATTGAGTGTGGCAGTCCATGAAGCAGTGTGGCTTCACAAGATCCTGATAGATTTATTTGATCATGAGATGGATCCTACCATTATTCATTATTATAACCAGAGCTATGTGAAGCTCTCTAAGAACCCTGTGTTTCACGATAGATCGAAACACATTGAGATAAAATATCATTATATTAAAGACATGGTGCAGAGGAAAACAATACACGTGCAATACCTTCCTACACATTAGAAAATTGCAGATATCTTCACCAAAATGCTTGCCAAGACAAAGTTCAAGTACTTCCGTGAGAGACTTGGCCCGGTGGAGAATGCCTCCCTAGCTAAGAGGGAGTGTTGATGATTACAACTTCATGAGACATCCTCCAGGAAACATACTGAGTGAGTTGGACCATGAGAGAGCCCATGAGATGGCTGTGTCGTTCCACTCTGAGGCTGATATGGAACGTTGTGTGCCCTTGTGTAGGGAAGATGACCATGAGATGGGTGTGTCATTTGAGATGAAACGATGTGTGCCCCTATGTAGGGAATATGACCATGATATAGGTGTGTCGTTTGAGATGAAACGATGTGAACCCTTGTGAGGGGTGAAGGAGCCCATGTGATGGGTTTACTGTTCTCCTCTGTGTAGAGAGTCGAGACGATGTGATACTCCATATGATTCTTCTGTGAGACTCAATGAGATAGAGATCTGTTGAGTAGGATGTCCCTGTGGCTAAGCACAAGTGGACGTGATCCTAGTGGCTAGCACTAGTGAGTGTGTGTCCAGATGATTCTCCTATGAGACTCAGTGAGATAGAGATTTGTTGAGTTGGAAGTCCCTGTGGCTGAGCATAGGTGGATGTGCCCCGAGTGGCTGAGCACTAGTGGGTGTGTGATATCCCTTTCTATATTTTCTAAGAGTTAGATTTACTTATAACCCTAATTGTGATGTAAAGGGTATAGGTCATCCCCACCATAAAGAGAAAGATAATTAATGTAAAAGATAATTAATATGGTAATTATTAATTACATTATGAGTTATTGAGGTTGTCCCTGTTGTGCCAATAGACACCATTTTTTATGTGTCCAGTCTAGTGTAAATAAAGGTGATTTCCCCATTAAGGAAACACAACACACATGTGATTTTGGAAATTTCAGTAAGTACAAGTTCTAGGGCTGAAGTGTGCACCTTTCTTGGGCACTAGCCTTCTTGGTTTTTGAGAGCACACTTTTATGTGCTAGGTATGTGGTGTGGGAGGTCTTTCTCTTGAGACTATAGCAAAGGATTGACTAGGTTTTCTTCCCTCGTTGAGAAGGGTTTCACCAGATATTTCTTGTGTTCTTTTGCATGGTATTTCTTTTTGTGATCTTGGTTATTGCAACAAAATTGCTAATGGTGTAGATGCATTTGTCTATGGTTCAAGTAAATGATAAATTGAAATAAACTTCATGATTGAAGCCTATCCTAGTGAAAATTCAACAGTAGTACATTAATCCAAACTTGCAAGCCTATCAAAATTCCCTTCACCCCCCCTTTCGATCATGAAGCTTATCTTACCATGTATCACGACTTTCTCGAATCTTGCAATCTATAAGCTTGTCGGAAACATACTTCATGGACCTTTCCCTGTAGGGTGACAAGATAACACCATATTATGATCTTCTCGTGATGCGCATCCTACAAGCCTATCAGTCTTAGTTTCGTGGTATTCCTTAGTGGAAAATTCAAGTTACATGTTTCAAGGATTTTCCAGCAACCCGCAAGTCGTGTGTCTCTTTTCCCCATGAGCCTACAACTCGCAAACCTATGGAAAATTGTTCCTCGCAAAAACTTCCTATGGTTATCAAAACATCAACCTTAATTTTTTCCCATGAGATGAAACCTGCAAGCCTGCGACCTTGTGGCACCAAATTCTCCAACAAAGCACTCCCATGAATATTTTTGTAGGCCACAACTCATGACAACATGCCCATCCGATTGATCATATGGTATAGATCTAAACTCCTATAAATCAACAGGTCATGTTCATTCGGTCTTGCACTCATGACCTAAATCCATCGGAAGGAAAACCTACACAACTTACTGAACTTCCTGCAGTCCAAAAGTTTGCGACTTCGTGCCTTCAGCCTCAACCCTTTTCCATGCTACTCATTCTCTCTATAGCCAATGACCTAAAAAATTCATGGACTTAACCACCCGTAGGCTCTTCCTGTGATCCTTCTCGACTGCCAATCTCTAATGGACGATCAATATCCAACCCTACTACTCAATGAACAATCAATATTACCTCTGAGTCTTAGTCCAATTCGACACTGAACTTACCACATATGCCATAGCGACCTGCCACTGTGGCCCCACCATGGGTAAACTACCATTGTGGAATCCACGTTGGCATCACCATGTGGCTCCACATCATCACTATAAAAAATTTCTCCAAAAATTCCAAAAATTTATAAATTTTGAAAATTTATAATTCTCCCAAATTTCCATCGGTGCACTTAGAAAAGATTTTACTCGCTTTAGAATTAATCTCGATCGTTGATTTATCAACTCTTTAGTTTCCATGACAATGCCAAATCCAACCTTTCCCAAATGAATTAACTCCACAACTTGTAAATTTATGTCATTAATCCTTTCTTCGACTGTTCAAAGGAGAATTAAACTCACATATTCTCATAACTTGGGGATTTCACTCTGTTTCCACAATTTTCCCCAAATCCATCGCATGTGAAACTCTGCAATAGAAAATTTCAGTCAAATTTTCATGGGTCTTGGCCCATACAGGCTCAGTGTTGAATATTTTGCTCTGATACCAATATGCAACGCCCCCCAACTTAACCAAGGAACATTACCATGCAAAATTACACATAAAATTTAAAATTTCTGCTAACTAACCGTGTAGCTTTCCAACTACATGAATACACACAGATTTAACTAGTTTCTAATACCAAAAATTAAACACATCTACAACATTCTAAATGAACATGAATGAAACTAATAAATCATTTACAACAATATATAAAACATCCTCATACATAGAGTAAAATGCACAACAATTAAGCTCATAAAATAACTTAGAAAAACACTTATCGTTTAAAACACTTGTGCAACCAGTTGCTTGGGACGAATGTTCCATCCAACCATAGACTTGTGGTTCTAAATCTCAACAAAAAGTCATCCACAAGCTAGGGATAGGAATCCACAAAATAGGGGTGTCTCTCACAGTCCACTCACAACTCATATATCCCACAACCCACTGCCATTCTCCTATAGCTATCCTGATTTCCACCAACTCTCTTCCTCTTGACATTCCCAACCCAAGGAATGCACCCCTTCACTGCTCTCAATATATCGGGCATGCCATTCATTTATCCGGGTCTCTCTGGCACATGTACTAGGAATATCACTACCGAGAACTCAAGGGAACTCACTGCTAGGAAAATTACCAGGAAAACCACAAGAATAACTTGTTGCTACAGTGCAACTCACACATGAGTTCACTCTTCATGCCTGAAAAATCGACTCTCCATTCTTCAGCTCCAGAACACTCCAGAATTCATCCTCCATTGTTGCTCCATCTCCCAAGCTCTTCTTCTATGTTCTCTTCTTATTGTTCATGCCAAAAAATCCATGTGAAAAATATGTCCCCTTTGGCCATACAAATTTCCTTTTCCCCCAAGCCAGTTTACTGCTCACTCTCCCCAATGTTGATTGTAATTCAACCCCATGCTTCTCTTGATCATAAATTTTGATCACCTTTATTTTCCACTCTTTGGAATAAAAAAAATAATATCATAATTAATAATTTGTGTATTCTCATTAAATCATGGTGTAGCCCTCAGTCTCAGCTTCATCCTGCATTTTACAGAATCAAAATTTGAGTCTGTATGCTCGAGATACTCATAGTTTTGTCCAACCGTCTGACAAAGAGATTGCAAGAAGATCTTTGAATAATTGATGAGGAATTTCTTCTAAGTGTTGTGCCCCTCTTCTTCCACGTGAAACACTTAGTCTTTTTTCAGCTTACATTTCCCCTCCTTTCACCTCCTCCAATACTTAGATTATTTTCTGACACCCTCTCCTGTCCATCTCCATACTTAGTCATTTCCCCATTCCTCACACAACTCATTACTATCGATCTACATACTTATCCATTTTACTTACTCTCCACACTTCATACTTAGCCATTTATTCATTCTTTCCACTCTACTCTCCTTCCTCACTACTCTCCATACTTAGACATTTTTCCAATCCTTCACACCATTTCCATTTTCATATTTCAATTTTCATTTTCCAATTTTCCATATCCATTGTCCTTTCCTGTATAATTTTTTCCACCTTTTTCTATATTTCATATTTCATTTCCATTTTCATACTTTCAGGTAACTCTTTGACTTACCTCCCCAACACTTTGTTATTTTTCATGACTTACCACGTTTTACTCCAATACTTTGTCATTTTTCATGAATTACCATGTTTTAATCCTTTAATACTTATTCATTTTTATGTGATGCGGGAGTCCAGTGCGGGAGACCAACCCATTCTTATCCCACAAATCCTCATGTCCCATGTCCTGCAATCCCATGACCCTCAATTTTCACCTCTATCTTCCACATTACCCAAATTGCACCCTTCATGACTTAGTCATTTTACTGGGTTTTACATGACTCGATTTTTACTGAGTCCTATACTTAGTTGATAATTGTGACAAATCCTCATGTGTGAGAGACCAACCCATTCCTGTCTTGAAAATCCTCTTGCTCCATGTCCCACAATCCCACGACCCTCAATTTTCACCTCTATCTTCCACATTACCCAAATTGCACCCTTCATGACTTAGTCATTTTACTAGGTTTTACTCTCGCAATCCCGTGACCCTCAATTTTCACATCTATCTTCCACATTACCCAAATTGCACCCTTCATGACTTAGTAATTTTACTGGGTTTTATACTCAGTTTTTACTGAGTCCTATACTTAGTTTATTTTTGATTGGGACAAATACTCATGTCCCATGTCCCACAATCCTATTCCTCCTCTCTTCAAACACTTCATTTAATTTTTTAATATTATTTCTTATCCTAAGTTTCTTTCCCCTTTTCATGGACCTACTATATTTGGACACATGACAATGATGTGGACCTATCGTTGGGTGGCATGTGGTAGTGAGGTGGACCTATCATATGTGGACACATGGTAGTGAGGTGGAACTATCATATATGGACACATGGAAAGTGAATGAGTGGTGATTAAACATGACGTGTTAGTAATTCACAGGTTGATTGGGCAGTGATTGGATGATGATTGGGTGATCAAAATATTACCAAGGCATGATTTTTTCTAAGCTCGAGAACTACACTAAGGCTTCCATAAGTTCCTCTATTTCACACATGAATGGTAAGGGAGGCATATGCATTATAAAAACCAATTTTTTCCCCTTCCCAAATGAATGTGGGACTAAGAGAGGCATAATCAGATCAAGGGACAAGATTTACCATGAACCAGATCCACGACTCTTGAGAAACGAACTTCCTGAGCTCATATCTTGAGTTTCTGGTGTCCATTTTGGGACAATGAGAGCTCGTTGGAAAGGTATTTTGACAAGGAAAACAATGGGATAGGTTTCAATGGATGAATTTGGACATGATAGTTCAAGGAATTAAAATATAAGTCAACTCTCTTCTCATGGATTCTTGAGAAATCTATTTGGAACCTCGACTTCCCGAGGCTATAAGTTGAGATACAAACCTCCAAATATCCCTCAAGATGGATTGTTGGAAATGTGGAATAATGAATATTATTTCTATAATGGTTTCTATTAGTCCCTAAAGTTGCATTGGACTACTAAAGGGAAAGCTAGAGCATCATCAAGTTATTGCAATGATTTTTATAAATAAGGATGTGTTTTGGGTTTTGAAAGAAGGTGGATGAGGTAAACTGAAAGAGAAAGAATAAGGGAAACAAGATAAATGTAGATAAGTGAAACAACATTGGGCATGGAGTCAAGTAAACACCTTGTTTATTGAAGGCAATCAAATTTCACATCAGATAAGAAGTTTATATGAAAATGGGTAGAAGAATAGGGAATAAACAAAAAGTAGAATACCATCAAACAAAGATTCTCTTTGCAAAATGGATGAAAAGGTACTTGAAACAAAACACACAAATGGTAGGAAGTCGCAACAAAATATTTACCGCTCAAGAATTTATTATCCATGGGAAGCCATTGATTCTCAATGTATGCAATTCGTTCAAGAAAGATGAAAAACATAGTGTAAAACAAGGGAAATCACAATCTGATAAAACAATTGTCATAAATCTTTAATGTGAGAAGCGATCACATAATAAAATGCCCTCAGGCTTATAATGGCTCACACAGGTTTTCTACCTCCGTATTTTCCCTCTAGGGCCTCTCCTTCTCTGGCCTTCCTCCTGTTTTACATTACCAATCATGAAATATATACAGATCAATAAAACTAATAAAATTCCTCCTAACACTCAGAAACTAATATCTAAAAATAGAATTTTGTTTTGGTTAAGCTGTCGGAATCTGGAAAAAAATGACATTTTTTGCCAAGTGTTACTGAATTCGACTCCTAGAAACCTGCCAAGAAAATTCATTTGTTGACTACCATATGTTCTTCTCACAAAAAAAGGAACAAATTTGATTTGTTGATTATGTTCCTAGAAGATTGGTATATTTGCCACAATTTTCCTGGAATTTGAAACTTCCTCTGATGACTAATTATCTGCCATCTATCGAATGCCACTTAGAGACATGCTTTAGCTAAGATGTCAAATCAATCCTTCTTAGCCTTCCAATATCAATTATCTATTGGAAACCTAAGATCGATTACTTTTCTTTTTCTTGGAATCTGGGATTCCCTCTTTGACTAATACTCTCTGCTGACATGTACCTTGAAGATATAAAGATCATTATACAAAATGATCAAACCCTTGATTTTTTAACCTGCAAACAAAACCATTGGATCTATGGATTAGCTGGTCGAGTTCCTTTTTGAAAACATTCATCTTAACAGAGAATTCACAAGCTTGGTTTTCTGTGTTAAAGGCCTTGAATTATCCCGAATCGGTGCATTGTAGTTTCTAAATGCTTATTGTTAACAATACCATAATGTTCCTCTGCTCAGTAAATATGTAAGGGTGATTTTTTAACTATATTTGGATGACTTTAAGATATCTTCAACTCGACCATAATAGTTTGATAAAAACGACCAGGCCGACGAAATACAAGATCTAAAATATCTTCTCTATTTGTTTCTCCAATCCCAATTACTATTGAGTTGCTCTCAAAACCATCCATCTCAGTGAGCAATCATTGTTGATAACGCAGAGTCGATCATCATGCCTTTTGGCCATAACATCAATCTCATCAATGAAAACAATCGACGATGCATACTTCTGGCCCTTGCAAAGATGTTGTAAACGTTTAGAAGAACCCATTCCAACATACAACTCCATAAACTCACTAGTCGAACAACTAATGAGTTCTCGCATCTTCTCCCCAAATTTACTGATTTTAATTGCGCCCATTAAGATTCCAAACATTCATTAACAATGTGCGACAACTTCCACAGATTATCTAAGCCATTTCTATCCCATGAGGTTAAACTACAGTTACTGCGTTACATACTTCACACCAAACCTTTGGTACATCTTGTGAATAAACAAGAAGAATTCTACATCTACTGAACACAAGCTAACCCTGAATGTCTGCGAGCTTTAAATCATTTTCCTTGTGCATTTAATGTGATGTTTTAGTAGCTTATGTGACTCGTCATTTGAGTTCTAGGATTTAACTCTTCTTTCTGGAGCTCGATCTATATTATGCCAGCATTGACACTTGGAGTAATTTGGGATTAGATACACTGCCCCCGATTAACTCTCTCCTTGTGGCACTTTAGTAATTGCTCTGCACTCGGCGTTCATAGCCATGCTGAATATTAACTTTGAGCGTTCCTTGTGGCGTTTGATTTATGGTGACATGGAACTTTGTGCTTTCCAACTATGGTGTTGGCACATTCCATTAGTCTTTCAACGCATTAAGCAGATAACTAAAGCCCCTTGTGGGCTCCTCCCCATGTGGCTTTACACTTGGTCTCTAAGTTTTATCCTGACTTGTGTGATGTGGCTAACTCATGATGTATGTAGGGGCTATAGGTCTCGAGTTCCTTGTGTCTGATCTCAATGTCCGATGGGCTTAATTGGAAATTTGGCCCTTGGGCTAATATTTTAACTGGAATGAACATGAAAACAAACTGACCTTTTGCCAATTTTAGCTCTTAGTTGTATACAATATTAAACATAAGTAGTCTAGATATGGCACAAAAACAAATCTGGCGAAGGATTCAAGAAATAATATGATTCTTTATAATGGCACTGCATGAATGTCCCTTTTCTAGTATCATGCCCCTCATGACCAAAATTCCAAATTTTAATACTGTGAACTTGAGTACTAACAGTTTCCATGGCTGAGAAGTCACTTATCATTCTCAAACAATCAAAACAAAGTCGACGTTTTTCAGTCAGTCAAGTTCAAATTTTGAAAATAAAAGTTTATTAAATAAATTTTATAAAAGGGTGAAGTGGGTCCCACTTGGAGACATGAATTTCAATGAAATGATTCACTAATACGTATTTAATCAAGAATTTATTTAAAGGTTCTACTCTTTATTCCAAAAAGAAGAAGCACATGGAAAACTTCTAGAAGAACATAAATCCTAACTGCTAGGGAAAAACATTTCAAAGAAGCATTGGGAGTAGATTTAAAAGGAGGAGAGCACCATCAAATAGAGGATTAGATAATAATAATACCATTTTTCAACCTTCAC
>ML822892.1:13924-31755 GCA_009831015.1 Picea engelmannii
ATAAATTTTCCCTCCATTTATTCACAAATTCCCTAAAAAAATGATTTATTCCTATTCATATTTACATTGTATTTCAATAAAATAGAAGGGTTTAAGATGCAACTTCAATGCTACAAGCCCTAACTTTGTTATTTCTTCCCTCATTTTTTTTTAAATTTTCCCACCATTTATTCGCAAATTCCCTAAAAAAATGATTTATTCCTATTCATATTTACATTGTATTTCAATAAAATAGAAGGGTTTAAGATGCAACTTCAATGCTACAAGCCCTAACTTTGTTATTTCTTCCCTCAATTTTTTTTGATGTAAACACTAATAGTAGGTGTTTAGTTTCTTTACGCTTCGACAATGATATTTTTTTGGGGGGGTTTAGGGTATTTGTTGATTAGCATGTTTATTGGATGCAATAATGCTTTTGATGTAAAAGATATCTTAATGTATTTGGGCCCTCATTGCCTTGTATTCCAAAACCAATTCTCGTTAGCTGTTTTAAAACATTTTCAAGTTGTGTGGTGTGTATTATACAATATCCATGCATTGGTGCATTTATAATTGTACAATGTGCCCTTTCTCGTTAGTTGTTTTAAAACATTTTCAAGTTGTGTGGTGTGTATTATACAATATCCATGCATTGGTGCATTTATAATTGTACAATGTGCCCTTTGGTACAAAAATCTACATAAACATTGGTCTAGTGATTTTGTATAGTTTTTCATCAGGTTACATGGTGCTCCCTAAAGATGTAACACACTTGTGCATATTACTAAATGATGCATTGGGGGTGCATTACTATTGAAAAGTGCACCAATAAACTTGAAAATGTTTTAGAAGCTTGTTATAGGTTTAGGATGAGAATATTTACTTATTTTGTAAAACATGTTTCATGATGCATGTCTGTGATAAAAGATGGTTTATAGAAGACGAGGGGAATTTTTTTACTGAAAAAAGCGTGAAATAAGCAAGTCTAAGAAAGAGAACAAGGCACATTACTTAAAGTTATACTATATAAGTAATATATTTTTGAATTATCCGTGGGTTTAAATGGTGTTCATTGGTTAATGTATGTCATGCATAGTAAAAACATGAAAAAAACTTTAGAAGATTGTTCACAATTTGAGTGGAAAAGAGCATAAAGGTTTTGTGACACTATTGCAAATGGAGAAAGGTGGAATCATAGGTAATCAACATGAAGTTTTCTATGATTTTTTAATAATAACATATTTCTTAACAATAACATCTAGCATGTTTAAAATATTGGTTTTCTATATGTTGAATGTTGCACACGGAATTACAATGAGGGAATAGAAGGCCCTCCTAAGAAGAAAAAAAATACAAATGATAAAAATGATGATGAATTGGTTCTCAATTTATCTTCAAGTTAATGACAAGGAATACACATTTTTTAATACTATGAGGGATATAGTGGAAAGAACGTTCAGACATTCTTTTCACTCACACTACAAAAATCAATCCAATGAATCCAAGAACTAGATTATGTTTAAACTACAACAAGAGTTTCCAGAGAAATGACCAATAAGACCTATGAGTCTTGCAATAACAAAATTATAGTACAATAACAATAACAATCACTTAGTATTCTTTCGAAACATGTTTAATATTAATCAATTTTGATTCATTTTCTTGTTTTTTAGGAAGATTAAGAAAAACAAGATGCTCAATGAGATGATATCCAAAATATGGTGGTAGGGATGTCCAAAAATGTATACAAGGAAATGGTCAAAGAAATAAGAATAATTGAATTGCAAGAGGGGATATCCCAACAACAACATGCATCAAACATATGTAGTCATTGTTTTTTTTTTGATATGTGTAAATGAATGAGTTTTATCACATGGAATACTCATTTTCAATAGCTTTATTGTTGCAAAAAAGAAAACGAAATGGAACCCATTGATCACATTGGATGGGATAACAAGGAAAAAAAAGGATAATCACAAAATTTGTGAGGTACTTGCCTTTTTCTTACTTCAAATTTCATATTTGTTGTGATTTATATAATTTAATTAAATTACAATTGTCCATGGATGTTTTCTACAAGGTGCTCACATACAAAGAAGGTAAAAAAAAACATTTGTTTGACATTAAATTAAGCATGGGTTTTGATTTTATGTTCTAGTATTGATAATTAATTGAAAAATTTGTAAGTAGATATTCTATTTGAAATCCCCTATTTTATAAATAATGAAACACCAATATACTTTTAATTATATCTAAATCTTTCATGGTGGATAAAACTCATAGGAAACAAAGCATGAAGTGTATCCAACTGAAGGTATGTTGTAAGATGACATGATGCACAATTTCAAAAGAATGTGTATTGTTAATGAAGAACACATTGCTATTGTAAGTTATTGATTTCTACTATAATGTATATTATATTATAGATGTAGATATGTTGAAATATTGTAACTGCGAAGAATATTCTACTTATTATTGAGTTATTATCTTATAGATCAATCCCCTTTTGTGGATTGATCATGTTGGGCTTTGTATAAGACCAAATCCCCTTTTGTGGATTGGTCAAAACCTAATTAAGTGAGGCTAATTGAGAAGTCGGCCCCCAAGGCTAATTAAAGTGGTTTTAGCCACTAGTTGGAGAAGTCATCCCTGCCTAATGAAGATACACCACCCTAGTGGTCCTCTGCTAGTATAAATAAGAGAGGCTAGCGCCTTATTCACTCACTCACTTAGGTAACTCATCTAGTGCGCAAGTTTGAAGGAAGTTGCAGTTGTCGGAAGAAGGAGAGAGAGGCACATTTCTTAGTCTTGGATATTCTCTAGTATTTGGTTTATTATCTTGGAATTGTATTGACAATCTATATTAAGGAAGTTTTTTCTTGGCTTTCTCCCATGAGGTTTTCCCAGGATAAATGTTGTGTACCTTTGATTGTATTTCTTTCAGTGATCCTACTTATTCTATTAACTTAATAGAATCTCTAAATTTAACATGGTATCATAGGTAAACTGAGTATATCATATTTCACTAGGTAACCAAAAACGTCATTGTTGCCGTACACGAAAAGTAGGGATTTTTATTGGAAGAGAATTCTAGCCTAAAAAATATCTAGGGAAGTGTGCCCCAACCTAGAGAACTCATTGGTAGCTTGAGCACACCTTTTCAGTGGCCAGAGCCTCCGGAAAGTGAAACCCTAGTTTTCACTGCTACCGAAAAACCAAAAAACCATGAAACTAGAACTAGTACTAGAAGTACTAGTCCATATTTGCGCAGGATTAATTTCAAGGAGTAAAATTTGGATTTTATGAAATCTAACTGCACCACCCTACTTGCCTTAGCCCAACGCACCTCCTGGTAAGATTAGATCTAATTTCTGAGCACTTTCATTTTTTGGTCATTTTCCCAGCTCTAGGTCAAGATGACTACAAGCACCAAGCTTGTTGACAAGTTAGAAGGTGTGGAAAACTTTCGTGCCTAGAAGTATAGGATTTAACTCATTCGTGAAGAGAATGACCTTGCAAGATTCATCAAGGAAAATGTACCATAATCCGTAGATGCGATAACCAAAGAAAAGTACCAGAAGGATATGGTTAGGGACAAAAGAATCACTGCAGACTCTATTAAGGACCATTGATCTCTCAAGTGTCTTCTAAGAATAATCCAAAATAAATGTTTGATTCCCTAACTAGATTGTATGAAGGAAGGAATATCAACCAGAATATGAACTTGAGAACCCAACTCAAGAATACAAAGATGTAGAAAGGAGAAATTGTACATGACTACTTCTCTAGGGTTTCTCAATTCAAAGAACAACTAGAAGCAATAGGAGACAACCTAGATGAATATGAACTCATAATGACAACTCTTAATGGTCTCACAAGACCTTGGGATGCCTTCATCCAAACTGTATGTGCAAGAAATGAGAAACTCCAATTTGACAATCTTTGGGAAGAATGTGTTCAAGAAGAAGAAAGAGTAGCTAACCGAGAAGAAATACTACTAAGGGATGAATATCAATCCTTATATGCTCATGCTAAAGGAAAAAATAAAAGGTATCACTTCCAGAAAGAGACCCACCTTGATAATTTATCTCACTCCCCAAAGAGATTCATCCATTTCCTTAAAGAATCTCACCCCTCAAGGAGATTCCAGAAGTTTCAGAAAGGAAAAAGAAGAGAAAAAGATTTCTCCTCTTATTAATGCTACCATTGTGACAAGATGGGAAATGTTTCTAAGAATTTTCTATCTAGAAGAGAATAATACAAGAAGATAAATAACAAAAGACACCATGCCCATGCATTTAAAGATGATGAGCCACCCACATAGATGATTAAAGAAAATATTAAAGACTATGTTTTATTCTCTGCCCTCTCAAGATCCGTGTCACCTGAAGAGGACACTTGGATCATAGATAATGGTTCTTCTAAGCACATGAAAGGTCAGATAATCATCCTCTCTAGCCTTATAGAAAATAACTTTCCCTTGAAAGTTACACTCATAGATGATTACCAGTACCCTATCCAAGGAGTAGGAGAATCCACCTGCAAACTTGATTCATGGACTCCAATGAAAATGAAGGATGTACTATATGTACCAGGTTTGACAAATAGTTTTCTTTATATCTCATATTTATATAAGAAAGTGGTACAGATGCACACTCGCAAGCACGTCCGCTCACATGATCTTCTCTTTACCCACGACCCGAAGAACTCCAAGGCTCTTCTATTTCCCTATCGGGAAATCTGCACCCACAACAATCCTTATGGGATCCCCTCTTTACAATCGGGGGATCAGAATTCGCGACTTCGCGAATCCAAAGGTCGAGCGTTCGGTTCTCGAATCCTCGAAACCTGATACAAGTCAACGCTGAACCTTTCCCTCTCCTATCAGGACTTTCCCTATCGCAATTTCGGCACTCACGATGTCGAACAGCTTGTCTCTTCGACTCCCGAACCTCGATACGCCGAAACTCCAATGTGCTCACGAGTTGACTTTTCAATGGTCCCTTCACTCCATCGCCATTTCGGAGTTCGCAATATCACGAATCCTAATGCATATGTTTCGGGCCTTCTCGCCATGAAACTCCGATATACTGTGCCACATGTCCACTGGCCAACCCTTGTGGCCCACACTGTTCCCTTAGCCATCGGGATATCGCGTTTCATGATTTCACGATTCTCGTTGCCCAACCTTCAACTCTTCCCCTCACGAAATCTCGATAGGTGATTCCGTGAGTGATCTAACAGCCATGGCTGGCTTGGATCAACGACTCTATCCCTCCTGAGCTTTTAACCTCTTGGGAATACCTGCAGTATCTCCCCTGCACCTCCGTGATATCTGACGGCTCACGGGACTTCGCGAATTCCCCTCAAGGAATTCTGACCATCCGTATTTCCTTGATGATTCCTGCGAATGACCAAGTGTTCCTCCGCGGAAACTTGTTTATCTGCGCACAAAATTGCAACGCCTTCTAACCACTCTATGGCACAAACTCCTGTGCTACTCTTCGACGGGTTCTCAAAGGTCCTATAACTCCTGAGATTTCTCCGACTCTGAACCTTTCTGAAGATTCTTGCATGCACTCCTTGCGGCAGATTTTCAAACACTTCAAGTGCTTGAATTTCCTTTCAACTCTACACACACCTGCGACAACAGTCTCTCAATGCTTTGCTCAGATTCGCAACCCTGAAGCTCCACTTGGCCCGCGCACTCCTTGCACGACTCCTGTGCTCAACTGCACTCCTGCGGAGATGAGAACAAACATTATCTCTATCTGAACCCTCTGTCAACGCACTCCTTGCGGACGCTTCAACTGTACTCCTTGCAGGAACTCTAGCTCATATAGAGAAACAATTGAAATTCATTCCTTCTTCCCTTCAGACTTCAAACTCAAACATGAAATCATATACACAACATATAAAGCAAATGTATAACAGGAAGCAAACATTCATGAGCATATCATTCAGTATCAATACACAGAGGACAACACAAAACCATGAATTTGAATCAACCTCTTCTATTAATCCAAATATCTGTACATGGGTGTTCTTACACAGCTCTCTGCATGCTCTTGCTCTAATGCTTCTAACTAATGATACAATACACAATGAGGGTGTCTATATCCCGTTTCCCTCTTGCGCTCTCAAAATCTGTCTAATCTAGAATTGAATTTTACCTACTTGCATTAACTAATTTAAATGCCTTCTACCTACTAAGGACGAGAACTAAAGGCTCAAGGTCCGATTACAATATACAAGTGCACTTCATTAAATTTCCACATTAATGTTCGCGCATCAAATCCAAGAGAAACTCAAAATTTGTGCTGGCTCGTCCAACTGTCTCTTGCCTTCCGCGCTGTCTCGCTTGATATTGATGATGCTCCTGCATCATACTCCCTCGCTTGAGAAATTTCATGGGCTCATGTCCATGAGCTCCTGCACGGTCTATCCATGCTTCTGTATCTCTCCTTCAGTCTCCCAGCTGGCATCTTCAATTGGATAATTCTTCCACTTGACCAGATACTCAAAGTATTCTTTCCTCCTGGTCTTCTTGCCAATTCTTTTGTCCAGTATGCGCTCCATCTGCAGCTTGCTTGCAACTGGCATATGCTTTGTCCACTGGATCACTGGCTGCTCAATTCCAGTCTCTATTTCCTCAGCATTATATGGGTACAAATCCGAGACATTGAATATTGGAGAAATTTCGATCCCATCGGGTAATTCAATCTCGTAAGCATTTGTCCCAATTTTCTTCAAGACCCTACATGGCCCGATTTTCTTCATCTTCAACTTATTGTATGTTCCTTTCGGGAACCTTTCTTTCCTCAAATGTGCCAAAACCAGATCACCAGCTTCAAATTGAAGTTGTCTCCTATGCTGATCGGCTCTGCGCTTATACTCCTGACTTGATTCCAGTAGTCACTCCTTCACCTGGACGTGAAGTTCCTTCATCACCTCTACGAAATCTTCTGCACTAGCGCTCCTAGTCGCAGTCTGTTCTGAATCCCTCAGTTCATAAATTCCTCTCGGCTGCATGCCATAGACAATCCGAAATGGACTTTGTCCTGTGCTCTTGTTAACTGAGTCATTATACGCAAAATCTGCCTGCGGCAATATGTGTCCCACTGGGTATGGTGCTCTGTCACCAAGCTTCTCAGCAAGTCTCCCAGACTTCTGTTTACCACTTCTGTTTGTCCATCCATCTGAGGATGATAAGCCGAACTAAATACCAAGTTAGTTCCTAGCTTCTTCCATAAGGTCCTCCAAAAATGCCCTATGAACTTTGTATCTTGATCTGAAACAATGCTTCTTGGCAACCCATGAAGTCAAATGACCTCTTTGAAAAATAGGTTCGCAATGTGAGTTGCATCATTGGTCTTCTGATATGGAATGAAGTGTGCCATTTTGGAAAATCTATCCACCACCACAAAGATTGAATCACAACCTCTTTGTGTCCTTGGCAACCCCAATACAAAATCCATGCTAATCGCATCCCACGGCCTTTCTGGTATGGGCAATGGTTGATAAAACCCTGCATTCTACTTCCTTCCCTTCGAATGCTGGCAAATTCTGCATCTGTCTACAAATCTCTTGATGTCTGCTCGCATTCCCAACCAAAAATACGACTTGTTCAATTTTGCGAATGTTTTGTCATGACCAAAATGTCCTGCTAATCCTCCACTGTGTTTCTCCTTCAACAGATTCTCCCTCATGGAGCATTTCAAAATACACAGTTGATTACCTCTAAATAGTAATCCTTCCTGGATCATGTACTCTATCCACTGGATTCTATCTCTAAGAACTGGATTCTCAGCTGCTTCATACGCCTCTTGAAAATATGGATCATCTGTGTACATGTCCCTGAGATCATCAAAACCCAACATTTTGATCCGGAACTCCTGCAACAGTAAACACTTCCTGCTCAAAGCATCAACCACTTTGTTAGCAGTACCAGAAATATGTTTTATCACAAAAGTGAAATTTTGCATATACTCAACCCATTTGACATGTTTCTGATTCAACTTTTCCTGTTGAGTCACAAACTGCAGTGCATGATTATCACTGTACAGGACAAATTCTTTCGGGATCAAGTAATGCCTCCATTTCTTCAGTGCCTGTATGATAGCATAAAACTCCTTGTCATATGTGGAGTACTTCACTTTCGCCTCATTCAACTTCTCACTGAAATATGCTATTGGCCTGTCTTCTTGACTCAAGACTGCCCCTATTGCAAATCCACTTGCATCGCATTTCACCTGAAATGTCTTTCAGAAATCCGGCAACACCAAAACTGGTTGTTCCGTAATCTTCCTCTTCAACAGATTAAATTTTTTTTCATCTTCTTCTGTCCAGTGAAAAGATTTGTGCCTTTTCTTCACTGTATCCATCATCGCTGCGCTGATTCCACTGAAATTCCTGATGAACTTTTGGTAGAAACTAGCCAATCCTTGAAAACTCCTCACCTCAAATATGTTCTTCGGCGATGGCCAATTCTTGATTACCTCCACCTTATCTGGATCCATCCTCAACTCATTTTTTGAAATAACAAATCCCAAATAAATGAGCTCTGTCTTCATGAATGAGGACTTCTTCATATTTACCAACAACTTCTCCTGATGTAGTTTCTGCATTACTATAGCCAAATGCTTCAGATGCTCTGCCACTGTTTTACTGTAAACCAATATTTCATCCAAATATACAATGACAAATTTCCCGATGAACTCCCTCAGGACTTCGTTCATCAACCTCATGAAGGTACTTGGCGCATTTGTTAAGCCAAATGACATAACAAGCCATTCATACAACCCTTTGTTTGTTTTGAATGCTGTCTTCCACTCGTCACCTTCTCTCATGCGGATTTGGTGATAACCGCTTTTCAAATCAATCTTTGAAAAATATTTTGCTCCACTTAAGCAATCCATTAGATCATCCATCCTCTGCAATGGAAATCTGTACCTGATGGTTATCTTATTAATCGCCCTCGAGTCAGTACACATCCTCTAGCCTTCGTCTTTCTTCAGACTGAGTACTTTTGGAACAACACATGGACTCAAGCTTTCCCTGACCAAGCCTTTGTCCAACAAATCCTGGACTTGTCTCTTAACTTCCTCATTCTCTTGCGGCGTCAATTTGTACGTGGATTTTTTTGACAAACTGGCACCTAGTATGAGATCAATATGATGACTCACACTCTTGATCGGTGGCAACAAATGAGGTAATTCGTCCACTACTATGTCAGCGAACTCTTCCAGCAATTCATGAACTTCCTCTGGTAAATCATCCACTCTTGTGCTAGTCAGAACAATCCTCGGCTTCCTGACCACAATGAACTGTGGATCCTCCTTCTTCTTAACCTCATTAAGGAGTTCCTTCCCACTCATGAGAAGTACTGTGTTGCTTACTTCCGGTTTCACCTCCTTATCCTTTATCGGAAGAAACATGTGTGTCCTCCCATTCTTCTCCAGGGTGTATGTGTTCATTCTACCATCATGAATCACATTCCTGTCATATTTCCATGGTCTACCCAACAATAGATGAAAAACATCCATAGGAATGATATCACACAAGATTTTATCATTATATCATCCTATCTTGAATTCAACCAAGCATTGTTTAGTGACAGTTACCTGGTGTCCTTTTTGTAGCCACGAAACTCTGTATGGGCTTGGATGATCAGCCGTCTCCAGGTCCAGCTTCTCTACCATCTCTGTTGATACGAGATTATCTGTGCTACCATTGTCTACAATGACCTTGCATACCCTGTCCTTGGTCTTGCAAGCAGTCCTAAAAATTCTGGTCCTTTGGACTGAACTTTCCACCTCCTTCTCGGGTGTTAAAAGGACTTTTCGCATCATCAACGATCTTCCGCCTTCAGCGTCTTCTGCCTCAACATCCCGCCTCTATGATTCGGTGATGTGAGCTTCTCCAATGTCCTTCTTTTTATCTGGACACTCGTAAGACTTGTGCCCATTCTTTCCACATGTGAAGCATGTGATTACTCCACCTCTTCCTCTTCCTCTGCCTCTAGTACGAGGAAAAGTATTGTTATCAACATAATCTCCTCTCTGCTCAGTATGCTGTCCTCACTGTTCAGCATATTGCCCTCTCTGTGAGGTTCCACCTCTCTCTATTCATTTACATTTAGGCTCAGACCCGAACTTCCAATCCTCCTTGGGCTTCTGAGTTCTATCCTGGGCAACTGATTTGCCTCTAGGCTGGCTTCTGCCTCAACCCCTTTGAATCTTCTTTCGGCTCAGCTTCTCCTCAGCTTTCAGAGCCATCTGATAAGCATCTTCCACTATTCGGATGGTTACCATGCTCATCTCATCCTGGATATCATATCTCAGGCCATTCATATACCTGGCAACTTTCTCATCATCGCTCTCCCGATGACCTACCCTGATGTTTAGCTTGTATAATTCCTCAGTGTATTCTTTCACTGTCATCAGCTTCTGTCTCAGGTTCTGCATCCTCCTAAACAAAGTAATTTGATAATCTCTTGGGATGAATTTCACCTTCATCTTCGCGATCATTCTATCCCAGCTCTTGATCTTCTACTTTCCCTTGCAGCGTCTATCAACTTGTAGTTCATCCTACCACAATGCTGCATGTCCTTTCAATATTGTGACAACATGCTTGACTTTCTTGTCTTCTTTGACGTCTTCGACGTCTTCATAGTCGAAGTATGTGTCTAGAGCTCTAATCCAGTCTAGAAGCTCCTCTGCATCCAAGTTTCCCTCATAAACTGGAATGTCCATTTTCGCTCTTGCACCCATCCTTGCAATAGCTCTGATCAAATGTTCGTTTGATGCATCTTCGGCTGCAACTTCTTCTTCACGTTCAGCCTCAATCTCACTTTCAGAGTCACTCAGATCCCCTGCACTGGCTGTGCGTCTTTGCGCTGTCTCCATGTCTTCGAGTCTAGCTCGTAGATCACGCATTTGTCTCTCCACAACTGGATTTTTCATCTGCTTGCCTCTTCTTCTCGCCATTTCCCTATCCTCTGGATCGGGTGACTGTCTGTCTCTCCTTGGTGGCTTGGTGAATTCTCTTCTCTGCTACAGAAAGCAAAAAAAATATTTCTGTGCTCTGATACCACTTGGTACAGACGCGCGCTCGCAAGCACGTCCGCTCACAAGATCTTCTCTTTACCCACGGCCCGAAGAAATCCAAGGCTCTTCTATTTCCCTATCGGGAAATCTTCACCCACAACAATCCTCGTGGGATCCCCTCTTTACAATCGGGGGATCGGAATTCGCAACTTCGAGAATCCAAAGGTCGAGAGTTCGGTTCTCGAATCCATGAAACCCGATACAAGTCAACGCTGAACCTTTCCCTCTCCTATCGAGACTTTCCCTATCGCGATTTTGGCACTCGCGATGTCGAACAACTTGTCTCTCCGATTCCCGAACCTCGATACGCCGAAACTCCGATGCACTCGCGATTTGACTTTTCAACGGTCCCTTCACTCCATCAGCATTTCGGAGTTCGCAATATCGCGAATCCTAATGCATATGTTTCGGGCCTTCTCGCCACGAAACTCCGATATACTGTGCCACCTGTCCACTAGCCGACCCTTGTGGCCCACACTGTTCCCTTAGTCGTCAGGATATTGCGTTTCGCGATTTCACGATTCTAGTTGCCCAACCTTCAACTCTTCCCCTCACGAAATCCCGATAGGCGATTCCACGAGTGATCTAACGGCCCTGGCTGGCTTGGATCAATGGCTCTATCCATCCTGAGCTTTTAACCTCTCGGGAATACCTGCAGTATCTCCCTTGCACCTCTGTGAGATCTGACGGCTCACAGGACTTTGCGAATTCTCCTCAAGGAATTCCGACCGTTCGTCTTTCCTTGATGATTCCTACGAATGACCAAGTGTTCCTCCACAGAAACTTGTCTATCTGCGCGCAAACTTGCAACGCCTTCTAACCACTCTATGACACAAGCTCCTATGCTACTCTTCGACGGGTTCTCAAAGGTCCTATACCTCCTGAGCTTTATCCGACTCTGAACCTTTCTGAAGATTCCTGCACACACTCCTTGCGACAGATTTTCAAACACTTCAAGTGCTTGAATTTCCTTTCGACTCTGCACACACCTGAGGCAACAGTCTCTCAATTCTTTGATCAGATTCGCAACCCTGAAGCTCCACTTGGCCTGCGCACTCCTTGCACGACTCCTATGCTCAAATGCATTCCTGCGGAGATGAGAACAAACATTATCTCTATCTGAACCCTCTGTCAACGCACTCCTTGCGGATGCTTCAACTGCACTCCTTGCAGGAACTCTAGCTTATATAGAGAAACAATTGAAACTCATTCCTTCTTCCCTTCAGACTTCAAACTCAAACATGAAATCATATACACATCATATAAAGCAAATGTATAACAGGAAGCAAACATTCATGAGCATATCATTCAGCATCAATACACAGAGGACAACACAAAACCATGAATTTGAATCAACCTCTTCTATTAATCCAAATATTTGTTCATGGGTGTTCTTACACAACTCTCTGCATGCTCTTGCTCTAATGCTTCTAACTAATGATACAATACACAATGAGGGTGTCTATATCCCGTTTCCCTCTTGCACTCTCAAAATATGTCTAATCTAGAATTGAATTCTACCTACTTGCATTAACTACTTTAAATGCCTTCTACCTACTAAGGACGAGAGCTAAAGGCTCAAGGTCCGGTTACAATATACAAGTGCGCTTCATTAAATTTCCACATTAATGTTCGCGCATCAAATCCAAGAGAAACTCAAAATTTGTGCTGGCTTGTCCAGCTGTCTCTTGCCTTCCGCGCTGTCTCGCTTGATATTGATGATGCTCTTACATCAGAAAGGCTTTAGGGTTGCATTCATATATGGTGAAGTCCTTATGTGGCCTAAAGTAAAAACCATAGAAGATGCAATTTTTATTGGAACAAAAGAAGGTGGCCTATATAAAATAAGAGGTCACTTAGATGCAACCTTGACTCACTCCATTGAGAGTCCATGTGAACTTTGGCATAAAAGACTAGCTCACATAAACTACAAGCCTTACCATATGTAAGCAAGGTAGTTAAAGGTCTACCAAAATTCAAGGTTGATCATGAAGGTGTGTGCAAGGGATGTGCACAAGGAAAGAACATAAATAATCCTTTCTTGAAGAGAGACAATAAAGCAGAAGGAGTCTTGGAGCGCATCTACTCAGATGTATGTGGTCCAATGCCATAAACATCTCTTAGTGGGTATGTATACTATGTGCCATTTATTGATGATTATTCTCGCAAGATTTGGGTTTACTTCTTGAGTTCAAAAGATGAAGTATTTCGAAAATTCAAGGAATTCAAAGCCTTGATAGAGAATCTCTCTGAAAGAAAAATCAAGAACTCAGGTCGGATAATGGAGGGGAATACACCTCAAAATAATTTGTAATATTTTGCAGAGATGTTAGGATTAATAGGGAGCTTACCACTCCCTATAATACTCAACAAAATGGTGTAGCAGAAAGAAAGAATAGAACAATAATGGAAGCAGTGAAGACTATGATCCATGATCAAGATCTTCCAATGCACTTATGGGATGAAGAAACAAGAACAACAATGTATGTCCAAAACAGATTATCCCATAGTGCGCTTGGATTCAAAACCCATGAAGAAATGTTCTCCGAAAAGAAGCCAGAAGTAAGCCATCTCAAGATATTTGTATTTCCAGTGTTTATACACATTCTAAAAGAAAAGAGAACCAAGATGGACCCTTCAGGAAAGAAGAGAATATTTGTTGGATACTGTGAGGTCTCTAAGGCCTTCAAAATTTACATACCAGGTTTCCATCATATTGAGATCAACAAAGATGTAACCTTTGATGAAGATGCAACACTCAAGAAATCAAGGAGATGCCATCTTGAATAAGTATATGAAGAAGAGCTTGTAGCTCCCAGAGTTGCAGAACCAATGAGGGAAGTTACAAATACCCTTGATGATCAGATTCCAGAATATCATGATATGATAGAATCTTAAGAACCCCCCCAAATGAAAATCTCTCACAAGAGAAAGCCAGCTTGGGAAAGGGAACTCATTCAAGATGGAGAGAAGTATGGTGCCCCATAAGGAACCATGAGACAAGTGAAGAAACCTAATCCATTCTCCAGTTATATGGATTTGATGTGTGATCTCATAGAAAAGGAGCCTACTTTCTTTGAAGAAGCCATTCAAAAGAAATAATGGGCAGATGCCATGAAAGAAGAATACCAATCCATTATAAAGAATGATGTATGTAAAATAGTTCCCAAACCGAAGAACAAATATATGGTATCTTCCAAATGGTTATACAAGATAAAACATGCTGCTGATGGAAGTATTGAAAAACATAAAGCAAGGTTTGTACCTCGTGGATTTTCTCAAAAGGAAGGCATTGATTATGAAGAGAAGTTTGCTCCTATAGCCAAATACACTTCTATTAGAACCATCATAGCTCTTGTAGCCAAGATGAAGTGGAAGTTACACCAAATGGATGTGAAAAAAACCTTCTTAAATGGTGTTATTGAAGAAGAAGTGTATATATAACAACCTCAAGGATTTTAAGTTGAAGATAGAAAGACTCATGTTTGCAGGTTGAAGAAGGCTCTGTATGGATTGAAGCAAGCTCCTAGAGCTTGGTATGGAAGAATTGAAAGTTTCCTGATGAGCTTGGGATTTACCAAGAGTAAAGATGATTCTAACCGTTACTTCAAGGTTATGAATGATGAGCCCATTATGTTGCTTTTGTATGTGGATGAATTATTCTTATTGAAGAAGAAAATCTCATCACATATTGTAAGAAGAAGCTCACTGTAGAGTTTGAGATGAAATACCTAGGCTTAATGCATTATTTATTAGGTCTTGAGGTTTGGCAGCGCCTAGAGAATATCTTCCTTAACTAAGGGAAGTATGCAGTTTAAATACTGAAGAGGTTTGATATGTTGGAATTTAAATCCATGAACACACCCATGGAAACAAAGTTGAAGCTCCCGGTTGATACTTCATCATAATTGGTTGATGCTACGCTGTACAAACAGATCATTGGATCGTTGATGTATCTGACGAATACCAGACCGGATATATGTTTTTCTATGAACACCTTGAGTCAGTATCTGGTAGAGCCCAAACATGTTCACCTTGTTGATGCAAAACATGTGATGAGATACCTTAAGGGTACGTTGGAATTTGGTCCCTGTTATAATGGAGATCACGACTTCATACTAGTTGGTTATACCGATTCAGATTGGGTTGGAAGTGTTTCTGACAAAAAAATCACTTCATGATGTTTTTTTAGTCTGGGGTCAGACATGACTTCATGGTAGAGTAGGAAGAAATCCAATATTTCTCTCAACACAAAAGAAGTGGAATACATTGCTGCATGTTCCTCCAGTTGTGAATCCATATGGCTTCTGAAGTTGTTGTGAGGTCTATTCGATCTGGAGATGGAAGCAACCGTGATTCTATGTGATAACCAGAGTTGCATAAAGATGATGAAGAACCTTGTGTTCCATGATAAGTCGAAGAACATATAAATATGTTATCACTACATTCGTGATATGGTGTAGAGGGGAGTTATAAAGATCGAATATATTGGCACAGATGAGCAGGTTGTATATGTGTTGACCAAGCCTCTGTCTCATGTAAAGTTTGAATACTTTTGAGACAAGCTTGGTATAGTCTGAAAGGAACTCCCTCGAAAGGGGGAGTGATGCTGATGATACTATGGTATCCCGACCAACAACAAATAGATCAATTAGGATTTTATATCCTAGGGGACTGATTTTATATCCTGTGCATGTATATGTCAACTGTGGTCAGTAGTGGTAGCTCCATTAGGATTTTTATAATCTTAGGGAATCTTATGATTCCCGGGTAGATCCCAAAGGTCCGGTAAGGATGATCTGTCAAAGTACCACGTGGTAGCTCAGTTAGGATTTTATATCCCAGGGAATATTATGATTCCTGGACAGATCCCTAGGGACTGTCAGAGTACCAAAACATGTTGTTGTTACACCTGTCTCATTCGGTTGCTATATGATCATGATGATGATGTTATCTCAGCCTTGTGCTGATGATGTTGTTGCTCCAGCCTCGTGTTGTGATGATGTTGTTTCTACAACCTAGTGCTGTGATGATGTTTTTGCTCCAGCCTCGTGCTGTTGATGATGATGATACTCCAACTCCATGTTGTGAATGATGATGTTATTGACGATGAGAAAAAATTTCGATGATTTATAGATATGCTAGTCAGTGTTCCAGATGTTGTTGATATTGCTACACACTCTCTCTATTGATGATGTTGGAGAATACCCTTCTTGTTAAGGGGGAGTGTTGAAATATTGTAACTGCGAAGAATATTCTACTTATTATTGAGTTGTTATCTTATAGATCAATCCCCTTTTGTGGATTGATCATGTTGGGCTTTGTATAAGACCAAATCCTGTTTTGTGGATTGGTCAAAACCTAATTAAGTGAAGTGAGGCTAATTGAGAAGTCGCCCCCCAGGGCTAATTAAAGTGGTTTTAGGCACTAGTTGGAGAAGTCGGCCTTGCCTAATGAAGATACACCACCCTAGCGCTCCTCAGCTAGTATAAATAAGAGAGGCCAACGCCTCATTCACTCACTCACTCAAGTCACTCATCTAGTGTGCAAGTTTGAAGGAAGCTGCAGTTCCCAGAAGAAGGAGAGAGAAGCATATTGCCCAGTCTTGGATATTCTCTAGTGTTTGGTTTATTATCTTGGCATTGTATTGACAATCTATATTAAGAATTTTTTTCTGGGTTTTCTCTCCCATGAGGGTTTCCCAGGATGAATGATGTGTACCTTGTGATTTTGTTTCTTTCAGTGATCCTACTTATGCTATTATTGTCTAGTAAAATGAAAAGAACTTAATAACAACTCTAAATTTAACAAGATATACTCATTACACTTTATTCCTCTATTTGCAGATGGAAAATGGAGAGGCCGAACAAAATCAAGCTAATTTGCAACAAAACATTGCAAATAAGTTACCCAAGTACAACATCCCTCACAAGTTATGAACGAATAAGGAATGGAAGTAGCTCAAGCACCATCGAAAGCTTTCTCGAGAGCTCGAGCAATGAATGATGATCAATATAATTAAATATTACTAACTTAGTAAGTTTTATATTTTGGAATGTTTGTATATAAAAATTAGACATTTTATTTAATGTGAACCTTTATATTGTCCCTTATGGGTTACTAATAATTGTAATAATACATTATTGTAAGATATTAAGTTTCTAATTAAATATACGAATTATTTACATTATTACAATGAACATATAAGTAATTACATATTATATTTGTTTAAATGATACAATAGATTAAGAAAATAATTATATCCAAACATACTATTTAAAATGTAAAACCCTATTATTATAACATTTATTTGATTTTCTAATTAATAATATAATTTTTATAAAAAAAACAAAAGAAAAAAAGTTACATTTGAATACGCACAAAATTATTGAATTAAACATAGGGAATTTTGGCACTAAAATATACCAATATGTTTTGTTCATTTATATGCATCGGTTCATTTCAATAATTTATATGCATTTACGTGTTATTAACATTTATACACAACGGTGCATATTTAATAAACAAACTCCAATGTGCATAAGATTATAGCATGGACTGATGCTTCTTACATGTATATATGCACTAGTGCTTCTTTTATGTATTAGAGCACCGATGTTATTTATAAAACCAAAGCATTGATGTGTTGAATGTTGATTGATGTTTTTTAAATTTGTGAAGTACCTATACTCATAATTATATTAAGCATCATGAAATTCATTATTATAACAACAACAACATTAT
>ML822892.1:59620-99130 GCA_009831015.1 Picea engelmannii
CTGTTATTTTTGATACTCTCAGACTACTCTCAGTTAGCAAAGACAATGACATGTGGCAGGGGGTGTCCAGCTGCCTCGGTTTCCTGTTAAGGCGGGACAGTTGGCATCCCCAATGGTGCTGTAAAATGCTTATATTAATATAATAGGTTTCATCTTTTTTATTTAAAAAAAAAAATGATACACCATTCATTATTCTAGTAGAGAAGAAGGGTGCTCACACAAATTTGATGGACAAAAAGTGGCAATAGGGTGATCACAAGCATGCTCATCCAGGAACACATGTGCGTTCTTAATAATGCACACACTTTCCTGATGTGACAGGCTCGACAAACCCCAAATTTCCACCCAGGATGCCACATCATATCATGAGCAGGAACATGCACACACTCTAGAAATGCATGTGTGTTCCTGTTGGGCCCACTTAAAAGGGTTTGCGCCCCTTTTTTTTCCCATTCCAATGATCGCGTGGCACCGATGATTGAGTGAATTGAAGCCTTGGGATTTGTTGACAAGGTGTCCACACAATATTGACGCCATCTTTAGGGTATTCTAGGTATTTACTCACATGCAATTTCATGTTTTTTTAATTTCCTAAACTATTTAATTTCATGTTTTTGGTAATTTCCTAAGTTATTTAAAAAAAATGAAACTAATTTATATAAATTTCATTATTAAATTGTAACACAATAATCAACATGGAACTTGGAGAAAACCAAAACCTGACACAACCATACGAAGACATACCAAACCCCAACCCACAACCAAGAAATGTAAACGAAAAAATTGATGAAGGGTTGAGGTGTCTTAGATCTATTGTTGAAGAATCACAGAGTACTCAAGAGCCTACCCGATTGTCATTAGCTACTTCCTTGGACACCACATTGTATCATCCATTGCAAGTTCCCAAGGGCATTTAACCAATATTTTTGATTACATGGCTAAGATGTTTGAATATTACAGGACCGACCTAGATAAAAACTAAGTGAGAGACTTAAACATTACAAAGTAAGAATTGATGTCATTGTTCATTGATCATAGAACTAGACTATAAATACCAGTCACAAAGATATGGATTTGTATGGATTGGTGCACCTAGCAACGATTTAAGGATAATTGAATGGATAGGTGGTTTATGGTTTTTGATAAACTCCCTACAGTAATAGGGAGGTGCCTCTATATTTCATTAGGAAATTATGGGGAAATTTTATGTTGGGTCACCATGTCAAGACATTGGTGAATTCTAGGGGGGTGGGTCATGGGTCCGCATAGGACAAATAAAATTCTAGGTGTGACCCGGTGCTAGGTCCTCATCCTCCCAGGTAAAGGCCTAACCCCCTTTCTCAACATCCTCCCTTCGCAGAAGGCATCATCTAGACACAATTATCCATATGAGCCTTGAATTAGAGCCTAGTGCAACATGGAATTTTTGTAACATTATCTTGACAGGAGATACCTTCAGGTGACGTTGGGAGAGGGGCTAGACCTTCAATCCCTACAATAGAGTGTAGCTAGGAGAGGGAGCATGGAAAAATTAGGCATTCATGTGACCCTCATAGATGCTCAAGTTGTGGGCAGATGGAGGCTAATAAACAAGAGAGTTTCATGGAGGAGGTTAGTATCTTGACCATATCTATATTGTTCATTGGTTATATATATATATATATATATTGTGTAATTTTTTCCATATATTATTATATGAGGTTTGCAGTTTCTATGCTTGAATAACAAACCCTCAACACTAGTAGATGCATTTGTGCCAATTTACACCATTGATGCAATAGTAGAAGCATCCTACTCATTTGGTGTACCACATACATAGGTATGTCTCACCTTTGATAAATTCACCACAATTATTTTGTTATTCTTTTTAATCCTCAAATATAATGTTGTTTTGTTTCTATAGGTTATGGTACCATAAAATGATGAACCATGTCCACCTAGGATGGAAAAGTCACCCCCTTCACAAGTATCATGTGTTGAGTTTAGTCTTGTTTAAAAGTGAAATTTGTTATATTGTTTTAGATTAATGTTACATTTTTGTACCAAAAAAATATTACAAATATGTATGTATGTTGCTTCATTCACTACTAGGTCGCTTGTACCACCAACCTTCCATTCATAAACACTACCTCCATTCCCCCCATTGTTTTCCCTCAGCTACAGGGGTAGCCCAACCATTGGCCACCATGCCCCAGCTCTTGGGATTCCTCTTTCCACTGCAAGGGTTTTACCATTGCTCATACAACCTGTGGGGGTTTATCTTCACCCACCCCCACCGTATTTGTCATCCCATCCATCCGTAGTGGCTACACCTATACGCCACCCACCCCCCCACATTTTCCATCACATCCATCCACATTGGATCGACCTGTACCCCAACCACCCCCACCACCCCCACCACCTTTTCCATCTGATGTATCCACGATGGCTACACCCATACATGACCCACCAATCATATCTATTTCAAACCAAACTATGCCATCCACTTAGGCTACTATATTAGATGTTTCCTTGGAATAGGTTGTATAGCTGAGTGCTCCAGTGGCTAGAGACTCTCCATTGTTTCCCTAGTTATTCATAGTGAGATCATTTGTTGATGAATTTTTATCATGAATGGAATTGATTTTATGCATTTTTTGTTTAAATTTCATGCTTTGATCCTTGTAGTTGTTGTAGGGTGGCATCGTTGAGAGATTAGGGTCACGAAGAAGGGAAACACCCTCGCAATTGCCATTATCATCTGTGGTGAGTTTTCTTAGCTTGAATTATAAAGTATCATTTTGCAAGTTTGTTAATTCATTTTGAAAAAAAACTTATAAAAATGTTGTTTCTTTGTCCAATCTTCGGAGTGACAAATCATGCCCAAGCACAAAACCACACGAGATCCTGCTTCGAGTAAGAGAAGAAAGAATGAGTTCCATGATGCACTTGATAGTTGCGAGGGTGGCAGTGGTCAATGAGTACCATTTTGTATCTAGGGAACCTTATGCCACTTTCCATGTTAGAGTACTTGTTGTCATTTTATATGTTGGGTACGATGTGCCATTTTGTAAAAAATGTACATTTGAGATGATTTTGAATACATACATACATACATACAAATACATTTCATGGCACGTGTTTTATGAATTGCAGTGTTTGTTTATTTGATGTTGATGAATGATGATTACAATGATAATGCTAAAAATTCCATCTTTTTCCATTATGATGAGAAGCTTCCAATTCCATTATTTTCTCTTGGAATATATTCAAAGCAGTTCTAGTCTC
The DNA here is from genome assembly GCA_009831015.1 of Picea engelmannii. NCBI lineage: Eukaryota > Viridiplantae > Streptophyta > Pinopsida > Pinales > Pinaceae > Picea > Picea engelmannii. The sequence continues at coordinate 62,888 of ML822892.1, forward strand.
CAATTACCAAGCCCATGGATGACAGAGGGACACCCACATATTATAGACCTTAACAAGTCTGAAAATATTCACATCATAATCTCATATACCAAGTTAAAATAAACCTAAAAAAGCCAAATATAAATTGTTCTAGCAAGAGCTAGAGCTCTCGAGTAAAGACCCCCAACAAAAGTTCCAACATGACTCGCCAAAAATAGTTCAAAAACAATCCAAATATACCGCTTTAAATAAAAAACAACATGTCAGTGAAAAACTATCAGGAAAAGGAAGGATGATGAAATTTGAAGCATTGCATATTGTTGTCTTCCTATATGTGCCATTGACTGACATCCAACAATAATCTAGCGTTGGAAAATCCATTCACCATTATGTTCTTTTTCATGTAAACATGATGAAGGGATACATGACTAAAGCTAGAGGAGAGTGTAAGAATCCCATGGAAATAGAACTTAACATTTAATTATCTAAATCATATAATCCCCTCATCCAATTTATCACCACAATAGAATCTTCAAAGATTAGTATTTTTTAAAAACCTTTTTCAACTAGAAGTAAGAAAATTAATTTTAGGGCCATTATCTTTGCAAAACTATTAGTATTCTCCTAGCCTAGCTTTATATTTTATAACATGACACTCCCTCATAAATCATACACCACCAGGCCCTAACTTGTCTATCACCTTGAGAATCCTTCTCAAATAAGCCTCCACCTCTTACATAGATACTTGTCTAGCAAGATTTTGATTTTTATGTTGGCTTAAAGCTGTCAAGTTTATTAGAACTTAAGAATCACATTAAAAATATGGCACAAATTTATCCTCAAATAAACTATCATTCCTAAAGATCCACATACCACATGAAATGATGATTATCAATGCTTTATAACTTTTTACATTAGTGTTTTCACACCAGTTCTTGAGACATTCTTCAATTGTATTCCCTTTCTAAACCTATTTAAGCTCAATGAATAACTCAACCTCATTCTAAACATGAATTGGGAAAGGGAATAATGGAATAAAATGATTCTTTGCATAAAGAACACCTACTAGGACCAAACCTACTCTTGTTGTACACATTATTCCATATAAGTACCTTTCCTTTGAACTCCAATGACAACCACATGAAGATCCTCCACTTAAGAGAACATTTGAACTTCCAAATTCCCTTGAACCACTAATCTAGATTCACTATTACATCATCCTTGCAACAAACCTTATAACCCAAATTGTGGTATAAAAACATCTAGCTAAGTTCTTCACAATGTGAAGGTGTACATTAACAAGTTTGAAAATTATATTTAAAAAATTGTATCAAAGACTCCAAAATCAACTTATTTTTTGATCTCACATAGAGGTTTATAATATCTATTAATCTCCATTCTCACCTCATTTTTTATTAACAAGGAACCCTGTCCATCTCTTCCCTCTAGAGATACTAAAAACAACTCAATTGATATAGACCCAAAAGGATTCTTATCCTTTTATGATTTCACATTAGATTTAACAACCTACTTGAAAACTAACACATCGAAGATATGTTGAATGACCAAAATCCCTTACCCCAAGGTGGTCATTGGTACAATCATGACAAAACCCATGAGTGGAAACAACTAAGATATTTGGCCTCCTAATGATGGCCAAGCCCAAGAAAACCAACTTGATAAGTAGGAATAACACCACTACAAAATCTAGTCCATAGACTCTATAATGCATCCTCTTTTTGATAACCATTGATAACATCTTCTAACACACAAAGAGAAAATATGGAACATGCATGATTCCAAAAGTACCCAAAACTATAATAATCAAGAGAAAATAATTACATAGGACCATTTCATTGTGTTTCCTTCAATGATTCAACCCTAAACATAAAATTTAGCGATCCTCCATATACTTCTTCTGAGGCCTCTTCTTCATAGGATCTCCTTCTACTCAATTTCGAAGCCTCACACTCTTCTTAAATTTGTTTTCTACAGTCATTATATGCAACATATTCACATCATTCAAAAATCCTACAATTTCTTCCACAATGTTAGCCAACACACATTCAATGGAGCTAACTTACTCCCTTCTCAAACTTTTTTCCTTGAATCCCTATACAACAGTTCTACCCAAATTCTCCCTTGCTGGAACTATTGTCTTCTTAAACTTCTAAATGACAACTCTACACACAATCTATTGTGGCATTTTTTCACATTTATAGACTTCAATCTACATTCCAACTCTTCAACACCTCAAAAGGGTTTTCTCCTTCTCCACTAGACAAATCTACCGAACTTAAGCCTAGGTCAAACCTTTTAGGAAACAAACCCTACAGTTTGTAATCTTATAAACCCTAGGTGTCATCATACTTCTTCTCTAGGGTTTCTATAAATAATTATCGAGGAAAACAAGATAGCATACACTTAATACCACTTTAATATAGAATTTACTTAAGTACCATGAACAAAACATAAAAACTTGGAAAATACCACTTACTAGACCGCATTTCTATGCATAAAGAAACCATAGTTTCATGAACCATCCACCAAAATAAGAAAACAAGATCCAGAATGTCACTCCAAAAGTGTGAATAAGATCACCATGATGAGAAAATAATATAAGAAGACAAGTAGTGTTGGTTCTCCACAAGAGGGAGTTGTAATTTTACAAGGAGGGAGCACTATCCTTTTTATATGAGGCAACCCTAACATGTAACAAGTTTATTACAACAACAACAATATACTATCTCTAAATCAACAAGAAAATGAATGAAGATATGGAAAATGAAAATGAAAATACTTGTAAACCATACACCAATGATTTCATGAATAAAAAGCATGAAACTATATTGATCGAGTGTAATATGACAAGCCCTAATGGATGAAAATGCAATTACTGCAATAGTGACTATGTTAGAGATCATTCCAAACAATTAATGCAAATCATTAGACCATGAATGCTAGAAAATAAATATGTAAATGAAAATCCTAAAGCTAACACAAGTCATTGAGAGAGAGAGAGAGAGAGAGAGAGAGAGAGAGAGAGAGAGAGAGAGAGAGAGACTAGGGTTTTATTTCGCTTGAAAATGAGAAAGACTAGTGTCGTCTTGAATTCTAGGGAATATGGAGTCACTAAAACACCTTCAATGGAGGATAAAGGAAAAATAAGACTTGAATATCAAAACCCTAGGATTATCCAATCATAAGCCTAGGTCAAACCTTTTAGGAAACAGATCTTATAATTTATAATATTATAAACCTTGGGTGTCATCCTACTTCTTCTATAGGGTTTCTAGCAACAATTATCCAAGGAAAAAAGATAACACGCACTTGTTACCAATTTAATAGAGGATTTAATTAAATACCATGAACAATTCAAGTGGTTGTAGCTCAATTGGTTGGGGTGAGGAGTTTTCTTCTCTCCACCCAGGTTTGAGTCTCATCTATGGGACATGCTACTCTTTGTGAGACATTTTTCTCAAAATTATTAACCCTCCTATGTTCTTTGAATTTTGGGGGAGATTACTGTGGATGGATTACTGTGGACGTAGCTAGCTTCGCGGCATGAACCACAAAGGAAAAAAAATATCATGAAGAAACATAAATAGTTGGAAAATATCACTTACTAGACCAAGTCACTATGCATAAAAAAACCTTAGTTTCTTGAAACATCCACCAAAATAAGAAAATCATCCACAATATCACTCCAAAAGTGTTCATAATAGCTCCATGATGAGAAAAGAATATAGGAATACAAGTAGGGATGACTCTCAAAAATTGCATTGTGCCTTACTGAGCAAAACCCTAGTTTCAGAGATCCTTGAACAAAACATTTTTTGGGAAACAATATCATAGGGAAGGAGTGCCCCTAGAGATAATATGGTGTTATGAGTCCAATGCAACTAACTGTTCATCCTTCGAAGGCATGGTTACAGTTTTATGGTAAGTTGCAACTCACCTCCTAAAGCCATTCAAAGAAATATTGGCAATTTGGTTCGAGGGCATAAAATAAAAACCAAGAAACATAATTGAGTTATGTAAGCTCCTACAAGTGTTTTTGGCCAAGTCCCATGTTACCAAACTACCCACAATCGCCTGACACAATGTTCTTTGAAATCGACGCCTAGTTCAAAAATTACATTGTGCCTTACTAAGTAAAACCCTAGTTTCGAAGATCTTTGAACAAATAATTTTCCAGGAAATTGAATCACAAGGGAGAGGTGCCCCTAGCTATAATTTTGTGTCAGGAGTCCAATGAAAATGATGGTTCATGCATGTAGGGCACAATTAGAGTTTTATGATGATTTGCATCTTTCCTCCTAAATCCATTCAGGGACATATTGGCAATTTGGTCCAGGGGTATAAAATCCAAAACGAGCAGCATAATTAATTTTTGTAATATCCTACAAGTGTGTTTGGATAATGACCATGTGGCCACACTACCCACAACTTACCAACACAATGTTCTTCAAAATCGACCACTAGTTCATAAATTTCATTATGCCTTACTGAGCAAAAGCCTAGTTCTTGAGATCCTTGAACAAACCATTTTATGGGAAACTAAATCATAGGGGAGCCCCCCCTCCCCCCCCCCCTCATTGTCATTTGATTTCACGATTCCATTGTAATTGACGGTTTTTCCATTAGACCCAGTTATATTTTTATGGCGAGTTGCAACTTTCTTCCTCAAGCCATCTAGGGACATATTGACCATTTGGTTTGGGAGCATAAAATCCAAACTGAGTAGAATAATTCAGTTTTGTGATCTCCTATAAGTGAGTGTGGATAAGGACCATGTGAATATGCTACCCACCACTTCCCAACACAGTGTTCTTCAAAATCGACCCATAGTTTAGAAATTGCATTGTGCCTTACTAAGCAAAACCCTGGTTCCAGAGATCCTCAAACAAACCATTTTCTAGAAAACTGAATCACAGGGGAAGAACACCCTTAGCTATAATATGGTAATAGGAGTCCAAAACAACTAATGGTTTATCCATCATAGGTCTGGTTAAATATTTATGGCGAGTTGCAACTTGCTTCCTCATGTTAAGTTTTTAATATTGTTATTAGGTTATTTCCAAATTACATGGGCATTCAATGCATTTCCAACACAACAGTATAAAAAGGATCACTGAAAGAAACACAATCTCAAGGAACATAACATTTTATCCTGGGAAACCCTCATGGGTGAGAAAACCCAACAAAAACTTCCTCAATAATATATTTCCAATACAATACCAAGACTAAAACCAAAACACCAAAGACATACCAATACTGAGCATTCTCCTCTCTTCTCCTTCCTCTTGCAACTACAACTGACTTCAAGATATGCACACCAGATGAGTGAGTGGTTTTGTATAAATAAGATACCAACCTCACATATAAATACAAGTGTGAGATAACGCTAGGGTTGTGTCTCTTCACTTGGTTGAGCTGACTTTTCCTAGAAGTGGCTAAAACCACTTTACAATTACTAGGGGCCAAATTTAAAAATACCACTATACAAATACAATTTGATCAATCCACAAAAGGGGATTTAATATTATATAAGACCCAACTTGATCAATCCATAAAAGGGGATTTGTTCTATAAAATAATAACTCAAATATAATTAGAATATTCTTCAGAGTTACAATATTTCAACACTCCCCCTTAACGAGAAGGGTATTCTACTAACATGAATAAATAAAAAATAATCAATATAAGGAGAGGGAAACATCATCATCGACATTTAGAACATTGACTGGAACATCTATAAATCATCAAAAGTTTTTCTCATCATCAATATCATCATCGTTTACGACATGTAGTTGGAGTAACATCATCATCATCATCAACATGAAGTTGAAACGTCAAAAACAACAACACGAAGAAATATCATCAACAACAACATGAAGCTAAAACAACAAAATCATCAACAACACAAATCTGGAGCAACTACATCATCATCAACACAAAGTTGGAAAAAACACACCATCAACATGTGGCAATAGAATGAGGCAGGTGCATGAACAAAAACATTTGTGGTACTCTGACAGACTGTCCTTACCGGACCTTCAGGATCTACTCATGAATCATAATATTCCATACGATATAAAATCCTAACAAGCTACACATTGCACTCTGATAGACTGTCCTTACCAGACCTTCAGGATCTTCCCAGGAATCATAAGATTCCCTAGGATATAAAATCCTAATGGAGCTACCACTACTGACCATAGATGGCATATAAATGCACATGTACTCTTATAGACCGTCCTTACTGGACCTTCGAGATATACCCAGGTATGATCAATCCCCTAGGATATAAAATCCTAATGGAGCTACCCATTGTTGGTTAGGATACCATAATATCATCAACATCACTCCCCCTTTCGAGGGAGGTCCTTTCGGACTACACCAAGATTTTCTCGGAAATACTCAAACTTCACATGAGACATATTATTGGTCAAAACATCTGCAACCTGCTCATCTGTGCCAACATATTGGAGCTTTACAACTCTCCTCTGCACCATATCATGAATGTAGTGGTACCAAATAATTATGTGCTCTGACTTATCATGGAACACTGGGTTCTCCGTCATATTTATACAACTCTAGTTAATAGTTATCACATAGAATCACAGTGGATTTCATCTTCAGATCGAACAAACCTGTCAACAACTTTCGAATCCATATGGCTTCACAACTGGTAGAACATGATGCAATGTACTTCGCTTCTGTCATGCTGAGAGAAATAATGGATTGATTCTTGCTTTGACATGAAGTCATGGATGACCCCAAACTGAAACAACATCCTAAAGTGCTCTTTCTTTCTGAAGCACTTCTAGCCCAATCTAAATTAGTATAACCATACAGTTTGAATTCATGATCTCCAGTATAATAGAGACTATAATCCAATGTACCTTAAGGTATCTCATCACATGCTTTGCAACTACAAGGTGAACACGTCTACGTGCCACCAGATATTGACTCAAGGTGTTCATAACAAAGCATATATCTGGCCTGGTATTCGTCAAATACATCAACGATCCAATAATCTGTCTATATAGAGTAGCATCAACAAACTCTGACAAAGTATCAACCAGGAGCTTCAATTCATTTCCATGGGTGTGGTCATGGATTTACATTCCAACATGTCAAATATCTTCAATATTTCAACTGCATACTTCCCTTGGTTAATAAATATTTTCTCTGGGCTCTGCCTGTTGATGATTACAACTTTGTGAGACATCCTCCAGGACATAGGCTGAGTGAGTCGGTCTGTGAGAGAGACCATGAGTTGAGTGTTCTCATGAGATGGGTGTGTTGTTTGAGATGAAAAAATGTGTGTACCCCAGTGAGGGGTGAAGATGCCCATGTTATGGGTGTATCATTCTCCTCTGTGTAGAGAGTTGAGATGATGTGATACTCCAGATGATTCTCCCATGAGACTCAGTGAGATAGAGATCTGTTGAGTAGGAAATCTATTTGGCTGAGAATAGGTGGAAGTGTCCCTAGTGTATGAGAACTAGTGGGTGTGTGAGATCCATTGCTATATTTTATAAGAGTAATATTTACCTATAACCCTAATTGTGATGTAAATGATACAGGTCATCCCCACCATAAAGTGAAAGATAATTAATGTAAAAGATAATTAATATTGTAATTATTAATTATATTCTGAGTTATTGAGGTTGGACATATTGTGATAATAGAAGCCATTTTTGATCTGTCTAGTCTAGTATAAATAAAGGTGATTTCCCCATTGAGGAAACAAAACTCACATGTAATTTCAGAATTTCAGCAAGTACATCTTCTAGGGATGAAGTGCACACCTCACTTGGGAGATAGCTTCTTGGTTTTGGAGAGCACCATTTTGTGTGCTAGGTCTATGGTGTGGGAGGTGTTTCTCTTGAGAATATAACAAAGGATTGTTGGGTTTTCTTCCCTTGTTGAGAAGGGTTTCCCAGGATATTTCTTGTGTTCTTGTGCATGGTATTTCTTCTTGTGATATTGGTTATTGCAACAATTGTTAATGGTGTAGCTACATTTGTTTATGTTTCAAGTACATGACTAAAATTTAAATAAACTTCATGCTTGAGCCTAGAATAGTGAAAATTCAATATGGCATTAGAGCATAGGTCTTGAAGAACCCATTGCACAATCTTCAAGCAAGTTGTCCTCCTTTTTTGCAGAACCGTACGACCCTCCTAGTGTTCCCAGAAAATCCGTACGACCCTCTCCTTTTGGGTGATTTCAACACCTTAAACTTGGACGTTGGGGCTAAAAAGTATATAGGAGTGTACAGTCTCCTTTAGCGCACCTCCAACAAGCTTCAAATTGCATTTCCGACCATTTTGGATTTTTGGCCCTAGGGTTTCACAATTTTCTGTAGAGAATTCAGATTTAGGGTTTCTGCAACTCATTGAAGGAGATTTTCAACTCCCCAATGTTCTTCTGACTTTCAAGGCTTATTGTTGGAAGTCATAAGCCAAAAAAACCTAAGGTTTCTAGCCTAGCCTAGTCGTTAGGTTTTCTATCCCAGTTGGAAAGGGTTTGTGAAGAATTTGAAAATATGATGAACACAACCTTGGTGGAAGATAGGCTTGATGGATCAAGAAACTCAAGTTCCTGGAAGTAAAGACTTCAGGTCACCCTTGAAGAGGAAGAATTATTGTGGGTGATACAAAAGGTTTACCAGAGACAACTATTGATGAAGAGAAGGAAGAAAGGAAGGAAGATGGCGTTAAGGAAAGGAAGATAATCATCTACTCAAGATCTTACATTGAAGGGCCAACTTCAAAATATCAAGATGAAAAAAGGTGAAACCGTTGCTATATTCTTCATGAAGACGTAAAAGATCAGAAATCATCTAGGTGCCATTGGATAAATCTTATCAGCACTCTCAGGTATGCACTTGTATATATTATTTGTTTCATTATCATGAGGGTACTTGTAGGAGGAAGGAACCTTTGCTGAAATCGTGGATCTAGAGGGATCTCATTGAAATCAGAGGAACAACACACTTGAATTCAAGACTCCATGTTTGATTGTTTTAATTATCATGTCCCTAACCTACATTTCTAAGTTTTCTACATTACAAGTAGGCATTGTAACTGCGACAATAATCTTTAAATTGTTTTGATTCTAGAGATGTCCTCATTATTATCCTCTAGAAGATATTCTTGTCTTGTTTCCTTTCGTTTGTTTTCTTGTTCTAGGAAGGTTAACAACAAAGGAAGATGTTTATCCTTCAGAGTTCAGAGGGAGTCACTTGACTCAGAGGGATTCAAAACTATTTGAGAAGGAGGAAGAACAGAACCATCATTGAAGCAACCAAGGAAATGATACATGATTAGAGTCTACCTATGATTTTGTGTGCAGAAGCATGCATGAAAGAAATACATGTTCAGAACAAGAGTCCTCACCAGATTTTGAAGAACATAACTCCTAAAGAAACCTTCATCGGAGTGAAGGATGATATTGGACACTTCAAGATATTTGGGTGTCCAATATACTTTCATGTACCCAAAGAGAAGAGGTCCAAGTTAGACCCTTCATGCATAAATGATACATTTGTGGGATATAATGAATCTTCGAAGGCATATCGGATTTACATCCCTAGTCAAAGACAGATTGAGGTAAGTAGAGATGTTATCTTTGAAGAAGATATATCCATTCAAACATCTAGAGAACCTCAGATGGAGATTGACAGTGAGATAAAACTTTCTCCCCCTTCAACAGTTCAGAGGGAGACAACCATTATTCCAGTTGATCCAGTTGTTCCAACTGATCTAGTTGCTCTAGTTGATGTTCCCAGAGACATTGCAGTAGTCCATAAAAAGCATGCTTGGGCTCTAAAAACTCTACAGGAGGCAGAGGGCCATGCACCGAGAGAGTAAGAGACCAAAGAGATTTTTGAGATATTTTTTAGCCATGAGCCACATCATTGATGCCAAGCCTTCTTGTCATGGAAAAGAAACAAGTTAGAAGGTATGGAAAGATTCCATGATAGTAGAATATCAGTCCATATTGAAGAATGATGTGTGGGATATTGTTCTGAGACTAGAAGGGAAGTCTTTAGTGACTTCCAAGTGGATCTATAAGATCAAGCATGCAATTGATGGAAGTGTCAAGAAGTACAAAGTGGGATTTGTAGCTAGAGGATTCTCACAAGTAGAGGGAGTTGACTATGATGAGATATTTTCTCCAGTATCCTGATACACTTCCATCCGTACTATCATCCATGAGTTGGAAACTACATCAGATGGATGTAAAGACAACCTTTCTCAATGGTGAGATTGAGGAATAAGTTTATATTGAGCAACTAGAAGGATTCATGATACACAATGAGAAATATCATGTGTGCAGGTTGAAGAAAGCCCTGTATGGACTAAATCAGGCACCTTGTGCTTGGTATGAGAAGATGGATGGATTCTTGATGAGTTTGGGATTCAACAGAAGTGTTGCTGATCCAAACCTATATTATCTCATTGTTAGTGATGAGTGCCTAATCTTGGTCATGTATGTGGATGAATGATTCCTCATCGGTTCATAAAGACTTATCGCTGAATGAAAGCAAGCATTGAATCCTAAATTTGAGATGAAGGATCTGGCTATAATGCACTACTTCTTGGGACTAGAAGTATGGCAGAGGACTGATGATATTTTTCCCGAGTCAAGGAAAATATACAATGGAGATATTAAAGAAATTCGGTATGATAGAGTGCAAATTCATGCCTACACTGATGGTGATGGATTTGAAGAAAATGAATGATGCTTCTACTGATTCAGGCAATATTTATTCACATTTGTAACAACAATTGATACACCAAACCTGATATATGTTATGCAATGAATGTACTTATTTAGTTCATGAGTCATCCGATACAGACTCACTGGATAACAGTGAAGCATGTGTTGATATATCTATGAGGCACAGTTGGATATGGCCTGATATATGACTCCAGTGTAGACTTAAGTTTGCAGGGATATGCCAATCCAAATTGGGCAGGGAGCGTAGTAGACTAGAAGAGCACATCCAATTGTTATTTTACCTTGGGGTTTACCATGGTTTCCTAGTGCAACAAGAAACAGATCTCTGTGGTCTTGAGTACCGCAGAAGCAGAGTATATAGCATTGAGTGTGGCAGTCCGCGAAGTAGTGTGGCTTCACAAGCTCCCAATAGATTGATTTGATCATGAGATGGATCCTACCATTATTCATTGTGATAACTATAGATTTGTGAAGCTCTCTGAGAACCCTATGTTTCATGATAGATCAAAACACATTGAGATAACAAATCATTATATTAGAGACATGGTGTAGAGGAAAGAAGTAAATGTGTAGTACCTTCCTACACATGAGAAGATTGCAGATATATTCACCAAATTGCTTTCCAAGACGAAGTTCGAGTAATTTCGTGAGAGACTTGGCTTGGTGGAGAATGCCTCCCTACTCGAGAGGGAGTTTTGATGATTACAACTTTGTGAGACATCCTCCAGGACATAGACTAAGTGAGTCATCCTGTGAGAGAGCCTATGAGTTGGGTGTGTTATTCCTCTCTGATATTGAAATGGAACGATGTGTGCTCCTGTGTGGGGAGGATGCCCATGATATGGGTGTGTCATTTGAGATGAAACAATGTGTGTACCCCTGTGAGGGGTGAAGATACCCATGTGATGGGTGTATCGTTCTCCTCTGTGTAGAGAGTTGAGATAATGTGATACTCCAGATGATTCTCCTGTAAGACTCAGTGAGATAGACATTTGTTGAGTAGGACATCCCTGTGGCTGAGCAAAGGTGGACGTGTCCCTAGTGGCTAAGAACTAGTGGGTGTATGAGATCCATTCCTATATTGTCTAAGAGTAACATTTACCTGTAACCCTAATTGTGATGTAAAGGTTACAGGTCGGCCCCACCATAAAGTGAAGGACAATTAATGTAAAAGATAATTAATATTGTAATTATTAATTATATTCTGAGTTATTGAGGTCAACCCTATTGTGCCAATGGACACCACTTTTGACGCATCCATTCTAGTATAAATAAAGGTGATTTCCCCATTGATAAAACACAACTCACATGTAATTTCAAAATTTCAACAAGTACATCTTCTAGGGTTGAAGTGCACACCTCTCTTGGGCACTAGATTCTTGGTTTTGGAGAGCACCCTTTTGTGTGCTAGGTATATGGTGTGGGAGGTATTTCTCTTGAGAATATAGAAAATGATTGTTGGGTTTTCTTCCCTTGTTGAGAAGGGTTTCCCAAGATATTTCTTGTGTTCTTGTGCATGGTATTTCTTCTTGTGATCTTGGTTATTGCAACAATTATTAATGGTATATATGCATTTGTTTATGGTTCAAGTACATTACCAAAATTGAAATAAACTTCATGCTTGAGCCTAGAATAATGAAAATTCAACACTTCCAAACTTCGAGACCTAAAAAATAATGCATCAGGCCTAGGTATTTCATATCAAACTCTGCAATGAGCTTCTTCTTGCAATCTGTGATGATATTTTCTTCTCCTCTCAAGAATAAATCATCCACATATAGTAGCAATAAAATTGGCTCATCATTCATAACCTTGAAGTATAGGTTAGGATCAAATTTACTCTTGGTAAAGCCCAAGCTTGTTAGGAAACTATCAATTCTTCCATACCAAGCTCTAGGAGCTTGCTTCAACATGTAAAAAGCTTTCTTCAACCTACAGACATGAGTCTTTCTATTTTCAACTTCAAACCCTTGTGGTTGTTATATATACACTTATTATTCAATAAAACCATTTAAGAAAGTTGTTTTTACATCCATTTGGTGAAAATGACCGTCCGTCAATTGGAAGAACGAGTCCGATCTGGGGTTGTCTAAATAACCCAAGCCGTTTGTTATAACTCATTCTGACGGGTTTAATGGCTCTGTTGGCCAATCTAAAAGTCCTCGAAGAAAAAGATGAAATAAATAAATTTAGATATACATTTAACCAATATTTTCCAAATTTCGAATAAGAATAGACTAGCTACAGAATCTGCTGATTCTGTAGCTAGTATTATTTTAGCAACATAATCTAATTTATTCTATGAACAAGAATGTAACACAATTTAAGATAAAAAGAAAACCTTTACTTTTAACTGGAAACTCAATTCGATTCACATTATCTCAGAATTAACCATTGCCGTTACACTCTCGACATTCTTCACTATTATGTTCCCAGTCGTTTTCAAACGTTTTCCTTGTCTCTGAACAATGGACTTTAGCCTATGATTTTCATCCATTAGTGGGTCGACCTGAACAGTGAGGGTTTTGATTTGCGATTGTAAAATGGGTATGTCTGTATAATATTTATCAATCCAGAACAAACAAATTTCACATTGTGAATCTGTGACAGCCGTTTGAGAATACCCACGATCATGTGACAGAACGTCTCCACTGTTTCCTATGGGTTTCTTATCAAACTTGATACCTGGAAATCCTTGACTGTGCTTCAAGCAGGGTGGAAAATTATCTACAAAATTGTAAGCCTAGTCGAGACCTGGTTTGAGGGAAGGAGGGTCTTCTTCGGACAATAATCTCTCGATCTCTGAATCATAGCTCTCATGGATCTCGATCATTTTAATCGAGATCACATGAGAGTTTGGTTTATTTCATAGTTTCCTTGAGATTAACCTACTTGCCCTTTTATTTTTAAACCCTAAATCGATGTCACCTTTAGATGGTTTGCACGTAGGCATGTTTGCGTTCATAGCAGAGGTGTTAGGATGGGCGTGTTGTTCATGGCTCTGCTCAACATATTTTTGGTCAGGTATAGGCTCACTGAGGGTGGCTGTAACACAAGCCTTTGTAGATGAAGGAACCGCTTTGGCAGGGACTATGGTTTCCTCTATCATGGGTTTGTTAACCTTTACAGTGTTGGAGTTAACGAAACCATTTCGGGTCAGGAAGACATTCCAATCATCATTTTGTAACTTCAATTGATGTACCAACAATATTTTTATCAAACCGTGGTGAAACAGGCTTGAATTTAAATGTTGTCTCTTATACCTTTTCACCATTTTATACAAGCTTCTCCACAAATAATAGGGCATATTTAACTGAAACCCGATGAAATTCATCAACAAACGCATGTGATATAGGAAAACAAAACCAAAGTGACCCTCGCATGTCACGAATTGTCTCAGGATTGCTAGCGAACCATGCCACCGGGTTTTCAACAAGGACACATGCATACCTTTATCACAACAATTGATTTTCCTAGATGTGAAGAACAAGCTCCACAGAACCTCCTCGACCTTGGCGTTTTTAAACCATTTCTTCCCACTCAATGGAAGACCTATTACTTGACCTAAAATTTCCTCTATGACCTCGAACTTAATGTCTCCTACCTTGGCTCAGAATCCATCAAAAGAAAGGGAAAATTCCTGAGCGGTTCGCAAGTTAAAACCCTGGAATTTCTCAAGAAAAACAAGCCAGCCTTGACCCTCAAGATCCTCCCTTACATCATCACATAGGAGAAGGGTTTGCGAGCCATTAGGTTCAATCCTGATGACCAGGGCCATAAGGATTCGAAAGGCAGACAATAAAACATAGTGAGTATGGAAGGTTTCTAGGAGAATACCACAACGATATTTCAGACCCAAAACTCATCAATACCCTACCACGTATGAACATAGGTTCTTCAATACCAAATGATAGGAGTTTTGTGAAATGAATGCAAGGAGTACATGCAAAACCCGAGACTTAGCTCGAAGTGATGGGCTTATCATTTTTGGACTGCCACCTCCCACAGGGTACAAACCACGACTAGGTTCATTAAAACTTTATCATTGTGCAACAAGGTGGGTTTGGTTTCTAAAGTTCAGGAGAGGAATAATTTTGTAAACCAAAATGTAGTGACAAGGATAGGCATGACCAAGAGCCACAAAATATATATCATGGTTTAAATTAAATAGATCCTTGGTGATTCAAATAACAACCCAAAACATGCTTCACATTTGAGGAGTCAATAAATAAGATGAGCTTCATAGCAAGAAACAAAAATATTTATTAACAAAAACTATAGAGCCATCTACCTTTCATAAGATTTAAATAAAGCGGTAATACAATCATAGGTTTTAATGCTTCGTTCATGCTTTCAGTCATGAACGAAGCATGAAAATGAAAACACTAGGAATAACTGAAAGATCACATTTGTAGTTTCAAAAATTGCTTATGAAGAACACTAATCGTATGATCCCAGGTAGGCAGTTGCATAATTTATTATTTGATAATTTAAAAAGTTGAAAATATGTAGGGCTACCAACAATGGCGACTTGCTAGGAGAAGCAGTTATCTTTGTATCACTGACGAGTTCAGGTTAGAAATGTTTGAATGATTTCAAATCAAAGAACAACTGAAAGACATTTGAACATATTTGATAATCATTACGTGGCCCAGCTTAAGATATCTCTCATTGAAAAATTAAATCTAGTGACAGACTTCACATATGAAAGCCACGATGTTTAAGTTAATGGCTCCAATGCTGTTGACAGGACCACTACTGCTAGCATGCGTCTGTAGCCTCGACAGGGATGTCAATTAACCCACTCTGATGCCTCTATCCTATCCAATAAATTTCAAATCAGAATGAAGGATGCTTATGATCAATTTTTTTTATTTTCACATGAGAATTTTCTCTAACTTGACATCGCTTCGTTGCCAGCATGCCCGTTCAGTACCCTGACGAAGTTGTCTTGGCATCATGCATGCATTTACCCGCTGCCAACAGACCTGTTCAGTATCCCAACATGTTTACAGACACTTCCCACAACTCTCAGGAAAATTATTGATATGCTTTATAGATATTTAGAAGAGTGGGGTGATGCTAAAAATTTCAGTCTTTGGCACATTTGTTATTTTCCGGTTCTTTTAATTTTTGCTTGTTAACATTCATCATGGTTTGAAAATAGTTCATTGATGAAACTAATTTTTCGAGGATAGGGAGGCATCCTTGAGTTGCTTTCTTAAAAGCAGGGACAACGTAAAGAGATTTTAATGATAGTCATGTTTTCTCTCAAATGCAAATTGAAACCAAAAATCAATTCTCAACAAAAAACCATCTTTAACTAGTCTACATTTTTTTAAGAAAATACAACAGTTGATGCTCCGAAAGTCCTTGATAGTTGTTTAAAGATGAAGAATTCTGTTCTCCCTTTTGAACTAGACCATAATACAAGCATGTTTGACCCAGAAAGCCGAAACAAAAATAAATAAGAAAATGAAAAGGAAAACCAAAACAAACCAAAACTAACCATAACAGAAAAAATATGTACAAAAGGTGTATCTAGGACTTGTCAGGCAAAATACCTCTTGAGAGCTTGGCCATTCACTGGAAAGGTGTCTGGCTGTCCCTCTAAATTCTGTAGGTGGAAAGAACTAGGACCTATTTTTTCAGCGATTAAGAAAGGTCCCAACCAGAGGTTTTGGAACTTGGTATGTTCGCCTTTCCCCTCATGAGGTTTATCCCACTTGAGGACAAGATCACCTACCTCAAAATTCCTGTCCGAGGTAGAACTCAAATCAAACCAATTTTTAACAATATGTTGATGCTGATCTAGTTTTTGTTTCGCTTGAGTTCTTACCTCTTCTAACTTCAACAAAGCATTAATCCGACTTTCCAAGGGAGGACAATCTTCTTCCTGAACTTTCTGGGATAGTTGCAGAGAAGGAAGAAGAACATGCGGAGGAAGAATTGCTTCCCTTTTGTAAACAAGAAAGAAGGGGGAATTACCAATAGCAGTTTTCGGGTTCACCCTATCAACCCATATTGCATTGAAAAGTGCGTTGTGCCAGTTTTTGTGTTTTTTGGAAACTGTCCTCTTGATGATCTTGATCAGGTTTTTGTTTGTCGATTCTGCTAAACCATTTCCTTGGGGGTAATAGTTGGAAGAATATTTCAGTTTTATCCCTTTTTCTAAAGAAAATATACTCGTATCGAGGGATGAGGAATATGAAGCATTATCGAAAACCAAACATTTAGGAATACCAAATCGAGTAATGATGTTTGAATTAAGGAAAGATATTACCTGACTGGTGTTTAACACTTTTAATGGTGCAACCTCAGACCGTATAGTAAAACAATTTGTTGTTGTAATGATGTATTTAAGCTTCTACGAGGAGGTGGGTTTAATTGGGCCAATGATGTCAAGATCCCATTGCTGAAAAGGGAAATCCACTGACACTGGTTACAACAGGAATGATGCCTTCTGCACTCATCCAAAAGCCTTTTGACATATTACACATTTGCAGCATAATGTATGGGCGTCTTTGAAAAGCGTGGGCCAATAATACCCTGCCCTTAATACTTTGTGGGCATTAGTGTCTCCACTGAAATTCCCACCAACTTCCCCTGCATGCAACTCAGATAAGACATTATCTGCTTCATCTATTGCTAGACAACACATAAGGATTTCATCAAAATTTTTGCGAAATAATATACCATTCACAAGCTGGAAAGGTGCAGACTTTAATCTCAATGCTCTCCTCTTTTTTGGATCAAGGTGAAGAGGAGTTGAACCATGTGTTAGATAAAACTTAATGTCATCATACCAAGCATTGGTAGGATTTTGTACACAACATATTTGACTTTGATTATGTTGATTTTCAATTAACACATCAGTTTGGCTTTGTTGTTCTTCAACTGAATCAACGACTAATTTACATAGACCTTGGCCTCTAACAATTTGTGCCGGGGTGATCTCGAGGTCATACTCTTGTAAGGATATCACCCAGTTTGACCGTTTTTCACCCAGTTCTTTTTGTACTAACAAATTTATGACAGCAGGGTAAGGAACAATGACTTTAGTTCTAGATTTCAGTAGATATGATCGAAAATGTTTTACCTATTTAAAAACAGCGTAAGCCTGCTGATCTATAGATGGATAATTAAGCTTTTCTCCCTTAAAGGCTGAGCTCATAAAGACAATGGGAACCTCATTGTTTTCAACATTCTTTTGGGTTAGCACAACGACATAAGATCGATCGGAGGCAAACGTGTAAATAGTGAAATCTTGTGAAAAGTCAGGGCTCATTAGGGATAGAGCCTCCACTATGGATTTTTTTATTGAGTCAAAATATTGACTTTCTTGAGGTCCCCAATGGTATTGCACATCCTTTTTTATTAAGTTTTGTAATGGCCTCACCATTTCCGAGAAACTCGGAATGAACCTTCTGACAAAATTTATCTGACCTAGAAAGGACTGCATAGATTTTTTGGAAGAAGGGGGAGGGAGTTTTGAAATGACTTGAGTCCTCTCGAGATCAATGATCATCCCTTCATTGGATACTATGAGTCTGAATAAATTTCCTTGTTCCACTGCAAATACAGATTTTTTAGGATTTAGAGAGATGTCGTACTTACGACATCGTTGTAAAAAAGATCTTAGATGGGCTAAATGATCTCCCTTATTCTTGGAGAAAATAGTGACATCATCGAGATAGACAACTACAGATTGATTGATTAGATCATGAAAAGCGATATCCATTGCTCTCTAGAAAGTGGCACTAGCATTTATAAGCCCAAAGGGCGTCTTTCTATAAGCATAGGTACCCCATGGAGTATAGAAAGTGGTTTTCAGCTGGTTTGGAGGAGACATGAGGACCTGGTTGTACCCTGAAAAACCGTCTAGTAGCAACAATCTTTCAGAACTGGATATCTACTGGAGAATTTGTTCCATCGGAGGAACATGGTAGTTTTCTTTGTCAGATGCTCGGTTTAAGTTTCGAAAATCGACACATAGTCAAATTTCACCACTTTTCTTCCTCACAGGGACAAGGTTAGAAACCCACTGTGTATGCCTTACTGGCAAAATTATCTTTGCATTCAATAGTTTGTTTAGTTCCTACTTGACCATTGGTTCAAGTTTTGGGTGCATCTTTCTTAACTTATGTTGAAAAGGTTGAGTTTGGGGTTTCATGGGAATGATGTGTTGTATAATGTTAGGTTCAAACGTTTTTAGATCATCATATGTCCAAGCAAAGACATCTTTAAATTCTTTGAACAGTTTTATAAAGGTTGATTTCTCTTGCTCGGAACATCCCGTTCCCAAATTGATGCACTGTGGATTATCTTTAGTTCCCAGATTTACCTTTTCATGGGTCAAGGAAGAACTATTCATTTTACAGTTTACCAATTTTTTGAATTTGTCATGCAAATCATAAAACTTTTCTAATCTTACCACATATTTTATGATATAATTTACCAGATCTGATGTCGTTTTGGGAGACCTTGGGTCCGATATTACCGTAAAATTGCGGAGGTCTTCATCATGGGTGCCTTCATCGATAACTGTACCTCGAAAAGTGTCTTCCATGTGCAGGAAACTGATGATCTTTTGATCATCGTCGAACACTCTCCAGTTAGTTATGTTGTCTGGGACTAATGGTTTGAACAACAACTCGATCGAAAATGTGTTCGGAGAAAGGCCTTCTGCGGGGAAAAGTTTGGAAGAAACATTATCTAACAAGTCCACCTTAGAATTATTTAATCTTGGAATGGATTTAATGTTAAATGTGGAAAATTTGTGCATTAGATTCCATACCTCAGCTTGATAACTTTTCAGTTTTGGCGATAGGCAATGAATGGAATTTCTTACCCACTTGACCACAATTTCTGAATCACCGAATACCATTAAATTCTATATTTTCAAATCTAGTGCCTTTCTGAGTCCTTGCAGAAGTGCCTCGTATTTAGCTGTGTTGTTTGTGCATTCAAATTCTAATCTACAAGCGATCAAGGTTTTGTTACTTGCTGGGTCAATGAGCACACATCCTGCACCAACTCCTTCTTTAGATTTGCATCCATCGAAGTAGAGAGACCATATGTGAGCCTCATTAGCCGTATGTGACAGATTAGGAAGAACTGCTGACTGTGTGCATGTCATGAGTTCTGACTGCTGTTCCGGGTTAGTAATGATAGAAGTTTCCTCCATGAAGTTACCGACAAAGGTATTCATTCCTTGCATTTCGGGTGAATTAGCGGAAGCAGTAAATGGTTCATTAGCATCATTTAAATTGGTCATGGTGAGCTTGAGGTAACTCTCACGATTGATCTTGATTCTGTTAGGCTTTCCATTCTCTGGCAGCCACAAATGGGACCAGTCTGTCGTAAAGTAGCCATGGAACTGTTTGGACCAATCCTTGCTTAAAAATAAGCCATATACTTCAGGGATGTCAACGAAAATGATATCAATAATCTGGTGAACTTTAGGATTAGAGGATAACCTAATAAGGACATTTTTTAATTCACCTATCACTTCAACGCTGGGTCGATCAAGCTGAATAATTTTCAGACTGGAAGGTTGAACTTCAGCATTGATTTTTTGGCAAATAGACTAAGGCATTACATTTGATGATGCACCAGAATCTACCATACAATTATGTACATTCCTATTGAAAATTTCGAAGGTCAACAAAAAAGGTGGGACATTTTTACAAGTATTGACAACAGAACTTTGCTGGTTTTTAGTCGCAGTCCTTGAGATTATTTTATCTACATTTGTTACACTTTTTACAATAAGGTCTCTTTTATCTGAGAGTTCTAGTGTTGTTTTAGCAGGGACCTTTTGAGGTGTTTTAGGGCTGATTTCTGTCAGTTTCCTGCTGTTCAGATTGCTATTTTTTTTGTTTTCTGCAATGTTCTAAAGCATATTTTGCAGAAGAAAAAGAAATTTCAACTATTCATAAACAAAAATATTAGCTCTAAGTTTCTTAAGGTCTTCAATCAAATCGTATTCTAAACTTGGGTTTGCTAAATTTTGTTTAGTTTCAGTCTGCTTAAACTGTTTTTGGGGCGCATTAGTTCCAATTTCAGAAGAGGGTTTATTCTTGGTTTTTCTTCTGGTATTGTAAGGATGAACCGTTTCAAAATTGGCTTGAAAGATACTATCCAAAAAATGCCCAAAGATGTTGGGAGAAGATTCGTCCTCTTCCACTGTTTCTTGTTCAACCATGTCTTCAGAAATCTTAGGGGGAACTAAGTTATCATGTGCTTCAAGGATTGTCTGTATAGCATATTGTAGTCTTTCTAGGTTAAGGCCTTTAAAATTTAAGTTGGGTCGGTTTGAGGGAAAATGTTTTCTAAAAGGGGGTTTGTAAGATCCTTTGCTTGAAGAAGATTCTTTAGCTGATCTCCTTAAATCTACGACTTGATTTGACAATTTCTGAATGACCTTTTGTAAACTTTTCAGATCTGAACTCTCTGATTGAGTTTTGGTTTGGGGAGGTCTAGGAAGAATTTCTATTTTCTTCTTGGAAGATGGGGTAATCTCTGTCTCATTACTGATATTATCCTTTAGACTTAGAATATCTTTCTCAATTTGGCTCTCCTCCTCGAAGGCTTCCAATAATGTTTCCTTCTTAGACCTTTTTACCCAAATTACTATATTCTGGTGTAGAGCTTTGGTGTAGTATGCGACGATAAGATTTTCAGTAGGCATTGAATCAATGGGGATTCGATTATTTAACGTGAGAAACCTTTGATTAAAATCTTTTATTTTTTCCTTAGGGTTCATCTTTAAGCTGGAGAGTTCCATGACTAAGACTTCAAGAGATTTGTCATCTCCGAATTTCTCGAGGAAACAAGACTCGAATTTATCCCAAGATACAATGGTGTGGGGTTGTTGGGAAAAATACCACGTAGAGGCATTGCCTTCGAATGTATGTAGAAAAAGTATACATACTACATCTTCATGTTCTACGCTTCAGAGTCTAATGGCTAGCATGATTATTTTTATGTGATGCTCAACGGTTTTCTTAGAATATGGATCGAATTTAGGGAGCCATTTTTCCATATGTTTAGGCAAAGGATGCTGGGGTCCAAGTATGGCTATAGCATCTTGATCGAGCCAAGGCCTGGTGGGATTGTTTGTATTTTCCATGGGCATAGGTGGTGTTGGAGGCTGAGATGAAGAACTACCTTTGTTGGATGATTCTTCTCCCGAAGAGGAAGGGGATGAAGGAGGTGGCGAAGGTGGGATACCAGATCCTTCAACTGCAGGAGTGAGGATGCGATCTAGATCCGTAGGATTTAGGAGAAGACCAGTGCCTTCAAGATGTTCTCTGATATCAAAGAAATCTAACTGTTGATTTAGTGGCTGACTTGGTTGTCTGATACAGGCCAATGAACTGTGTGTCCTTAGAAGTGATTGATGAACAATTTCTTGTACGTCGAACCCTGGAGGGTTTGGTGTTACTGTCTCAACAGTAATATGTGGATTTTGGTTTGAGGTGGTTTCT
Organism: Picea engelmannii; assembly: GCA_009831015.1. Taxonomy (NCBI): domain Eukaryota; kingdom Viridiplantae; phylum Streptophyta; class Pinopsida; order Pinales; family Pinaceae; genus Picea; species Picea engelmannii. The sequence continues at coordinate 85,120 of ML822892.1, forward strand.
GTTTGAGAAGTAACGTTTTCGTCAGAACGACTTTTTGTTACTATAGGGGAGTCTTGCAACCTCCATGTGCCATCAATCATGTTCAGGCCCTCCTTCTAGCGCCATTTTTTGATGGGCAAAAATGACCATCCGTCAATTGGAAGAACGAGTCCGGTCCGGGGTTGTCTAAATAACCCAAGCCATTTGGTATAACTCGTTATGACGGGTTTAATGGCTCCGTTGCCCAATCTAAAAGTCCTAGAAGAAACAAATAAAAGAAATAAAAGAGATAACTATTAAATAACCACTTAATATATATATATATATGTATATAACTATTGTAGATAGTATTTAAACAACATATCTGCCTATATTATTTAGGTGCATGATATATAAGTTGTAAGTTTTAATCTAAACTCACGAAAATCAATGTGAAAATGGCTGCTTTAACAAAAGTAGATAAAGAAAGCACATAAGCTATTTTTTGTTTTCTCTTTATTAATCTAAAATTAAATAGAAAAGTTTACTATGAAACGGAAGTATATGGACGGTCAAAGCCAAACCATATATTAGAGTTTCGAAGACAAACAATCGACAAAAGAAATAAACTAACCTATTAATGAATTAACCGGCATGCATCCAAACATCTGTATCATTATAGAATGTCCAGCCAACCTGTCTAAAAGATAAACCTGCAATGAACCTTGAAACTATTTGGAATAAATGCAAAACAATATATTGATTGTTTGAATTTTAATGACAGAACGATGAGATGCAAATAATCGCTGTGATATTTGTGATTGCAAGCAATTACATTTAAGATAAATCTAATTGTAACAACATTCTTTTGATCATTCAACAAAATTAAAGAAAAATCTTATCATTTGCATTGAACGAATGATCACTCTTTTCAATATCTGAAGCATCAAAATGTGGACTATATTTTAAATAAATTATCCTAATGCCATAATAAATTGTGAAGACTAAATCTATCAACAACTATTGATTTATCAGGATAAACAAACCATAAATGAAAACAACATTTACAGAGAGCTAAAGCCGAAATGTAAATATATGTTCCGTCCAAATTTGTGAATAAGTTGTCCACCTTCAGCCCCAGGCCAAGATGCCATGATTACAAAAAATACGAGTTTTTAAAGGGTTTAGAAAAGCTAACTGTCTTATCTTGTGGGATACGATTAAATATCCACAATGATCTATTGAGTACAAAATAGAGGGGAATATAACCACTCCATATCACACTAAATCTCTAAAAACTAAAAAGAATTTGTTCCTGTTTACACAAAAAATGAGCCACAGATATGGCTAATAAGCCCAAAAATGATTCATATCATTTGGTCCTCATAAACTGCTAGATATCCTGAAAGAAAAAGATGAAATAAAGAAATTCAGATATACATTTAACCAATATTTTCCAAATTTTGAATAAGAATAGACTGGCTACATAATCTGCTGATTATGTAGCTAGTCTTATTTTAGCAAGGAAATCTAATTTATTCTATGAACAAGAATGTAACACAATTTAAGATAAAAAACAAACCTTTACTTTTAATTGGAAACTCAATTCGATTCACAGGATCTCATAATTAACCATTGCTGTTACACTCTCGACATTCTTCACTATTATCTTCCTAGTCGTTTTCAAACGTTTTCCTTGTCTATGAAGAATGGAATTTAGCCTATGATTTTCATCCGTTAGTGAGTCGACCTAAACAATGAGGGTTTTGATTTGCGATTGTAAAATGGGTATGTCTGTATAATATTTATCAATCCAGAACAAACAAATTTCACATTGTGAATCTGTGACAGCCATTTGAGAATACCCATGGTCGTGTGCCGGAACGTCTCCACTGTTGCCTATGGGTTTCTTATCAAACTTAATACTTGGAAATCCTCGACTGTGCTTCAGGAAGGGTGGAAAATTATCTACAAAATTGTAAGCTTGGTCGAGACCTGGTTTGAGGGAAGGAGGGTCTTCTTCGGACAAGAATCTCTCGATATTTGAATCGAAGCTCTCATGGATCTCAATCGTTTTGATCGAGCTCACATGAGAGTTTGGTTTATTTCGTAGTTTCCTTGAGATTAACCTACCTGCCCTTTTATTTTTAAACCCTAAATCGATGTCACCTTTAGATGGTTTGCACGTAGGCCTATTTGCATTCTTAGCAAAGGCTTTAGGATGGGCATGGTTTTCATGGCTCTGCTCAACATCTTTTTGGTCGGGTATAAGCTCACTGAGGGTGGCCGTAACACAGGCCTCTGTAGATGAAGGAACCTCTCTGACAGGGACTATGGTTTCCTCTATCATGGGTTTGTCAACGTCTACAGTGTTGGAGTTAACGAAACCATTTCGGGTTAGGAAGGCATTCCAATCATCATTTTGTAACTTCAATTGATGTACCAACAATATATTTATCAAACCATGGTGAAACAGGCTAGAATTCAAACGTTGTCTCTTATACCTTTTCACCATTTTATACATGCTTCTCCATAGGTAATAGGGTATATTTAACTGAAACCCGATGAAATTCATCAAAAAACATATGTGATATAGGAAAACAAAACCAAAGTGACCCTCACATGTCACGAATTGTCTTAGGATTGCTAGAAAACCATGCCATTGGGTTTTCAACAAGGACACATGCATACCTTTATCACAACAATTGATTTTCCTAGATGTGAAGAACAGGCTCCATGGAACCTCCTTGACCTTGGTGTTTTTAAACCATTTCTGCCTGCTCAATGGAAGACCTATTTATTGACCTAAAAATTCCTCTGTGACCTCGACCTGAATGTATCCTAGCTTGGCTTGACATCCATCAAAAGAAAGGGCAAATTTCTTAGCGGTTCGCAAGTTAAAACCCTGGAATTTCTCAATAAAAACAAGCCAGCCTTGACCCTCAAGATCCTCCCTTGCATCATCACACAGGAGCAGGGTTTACAAGCCATTGGGTTCAATCCTGACAACCGGGGCCATGAGGATTCGAAAGGTATACAATAAAAAATAGTGAGTATGGAAGGTTTCTAGGAGAAGACCAGAGCGATATTTCAGACCCAAAACTCATCAATACCCTAACACATATGAACATAGGTTCTTCAATAGAAAATGATAGGCATTTTGTGAAATGAATGCGAGGAGTACATGTGAAACCCAAGACTTAGCTCGAAGTGATGGGATTATCATTGTCAGACTGCCACCTCCCATAGGGTACATGCCACGACCAGGTTCATTAAAACTTTATCATTGCGCAACAAGATGGGTTTGGTTTCTAAAGTTCAGGAGAGGAAAAATTTTGTAAACCAAAATGTAGTGACAAGGATAGGCATGAAAAAGAGCCATAGTATATATATCATGTTTTAAATTAAATGGATCCTTGGTGATTCAAATAACAACCCAAAACATGCTTCACATTTGAGGAGTCAATAAAGAAGATGAGCTTCATAGCAGGAAACAAAAATCTTTATTAACAAAAACTGTAGAGACATCTACCTTTCATAAGCTTTAAATAAAGAGGTAATACAATCATAGGTTTTAATGGTTCGTTCATGCTTTTAGTCATGAACGAAGCATGAAAACAAAAACACTAAGAATAATAAAAAAGATCACATTTGTAGTTTCAAAAATTGCTTATGAAGAACAATAATCGCATGACCCCAGGTAGGCAGCTACATAATTTATTATTTGATGCTTTAAAAAGTTGAAAATATGTAGGGCTGCCAACAAACTTCCACTTCATTTTGCCTACAAGATCTATGATGGTTCTGATAGAAGTGTATCTATCTACAAGAGAAAATGTTTCTTCATAGTCAATACCTTCCTTTTGAGAAAATCCACGAGCCACAAATCTTTCCTTATGTTTTTCAATACTTCTGTCTGTTGCATGTTTTATTTTGTATATCCGCCTGGAAGATACCACATCTCTGTTCTTTGGTCTGGGAACTACTTCCCATACATCATTCTTCATAATGGACTGGTATTCTTCTATCATGGTGTCCATCCATTATTTCTTATGAACGACTTCCTCAAAGCAATTAGGTTCCTTTTCTACGAGATCACACATCAAGGACATATAGCTGGAGAATGGCTTAGGTTTCTTGCTTTGTCTCATGGTTCCTTCCGGGGCACCATACTTCTCTACATCTTGAATAAGTTATTTCTCCCAAGGTATATTTCTCTTGTGAGATATCGTCATATGGGGAGGTTCTTGAGATTTTATTATATCATGATCTTCTAGAATCTCATCATCAGGGGTAACTGCAACTTCCTTTATGGGTTATGCAACTCTGGGAGCTACAAATTATTATTCATATACTTCTTCAAGATAGCATTTGTTCAATCTTTTGAGTGTTGCATATTCATCATAGGTTACTGTTGACTTGGTGTTTTGACTATTTTTTTGATGCCCAAATCTCTTTTGCATATGGAAGTTATATGCTCTATGATTTTATTTATCTCTTTTTAAAGGTATTATCAGGTTTTATGCATCAATTCTCCATGGAACAACATGAAGTATGTGTAATAATTGTTTTGTAATGATTTTATGCTAATTTATCTTCCATTGAGTGATTACGATTTCCTAACATCTCTCGTTTGCTTGCAACAGACCAAAAACGTGATTCAACCTTCCATCCAGTCCTTCGTCCAATCCTTCATCCATAAATTTATACGACACTTGATCCGACACTCGATCTGGCACTCAGATCACAGTGGATTTGGCAGTTAGCATATCGGCGGGTTTCTATGGGCGAATAAAAAACATGGGTTTTGTGCCTAGTCATGCCCTCCAGCTATGGAACTCATTGCATTTAGACTTGAGTAGTTGCATCAACCACTATTTTGAGCAAACGAGGCTGTTGGAGGAGATGCATTCTGTTAATGAAGTTAATGAATTTTTGTTTTTATGGAGCGTCGACCAAAGACATGATTTTTATATATACATACATACATTATCTCAGATTTTGTTGTAAACTATGTTTCGGTGATTAATATCAATGCTGTGTTAATTATGTGATTATGTTTTTACGTTGAAGTAGTGGCACGACTGTATGTGGGGCCCACCAGTGGTTTGGGTAGCATGTGCATATCAGTGTATTTTTCCATCTTTGTATATGGCTTTCATAACTTGCTAGTTTCAAGTTACTTGTTTAAATCATATCACTATGTATATCTTTTCTAACTTGCAGATCACTTCCTGGAGTGTATGTGTATTACAGAGCATTTATAATCACCCATACTTACTTGTTTATATTCTGATACCTAACACTTTGTTATGCAGGTTGCAATTTATTTGTTTATAAGCTGTTTAAATATGCCATCATGGCTCTTTTATTTATTTTTTAAGTTGTAAATAACTTTGCAAAATATCCATTTAGACAATGTCCACTTCATTAAGTTGTAATCCTTGAATACTATCTGTAGGTTTGCATAACTTTTTAATCCTGTTTCTAGCATCAATATGATAGAATAAGAGTTGAATTTGAGTGATGATTTTTAATTTTATCCTAGTTATGATTTTTAATTAGTACTAGTTATGAGTTTATAAGCTTGCATGAATTATCAATTCTGTATAGAGTATTTTCCAGTATGAGTGTGATAGAAAAAGTGATTGATTTTGAATCTCTTTTGCACAATGTTTGTAGACCATATGGATTGCAAGAACATCTAATGTTGTTTTTATGATGGAAAAGATTTCTATAGACTACCTTATCCATACTTTGCATTTCTATGTAGAAGTTAGCATCGAGTTGATTCCATTTGAATTGTCATTAGTGATTAGATTCCATTGTGATGTAATTCTACACTATAGACACAATGATCACATTTGAATACTTTCAAAACACTCTTTCTTTCAATTAGGTATATTAGTGTAAAGATAAGGTTTATTCCCTGCAAGATAAAAGTATTTGTGAGTTTTTGCTTTAAGAATAGAGTTCACTTTGTCAAGCCAATTCCAACATATTGTTTACTTATTCAAAGATTGCTTGTTCATTCATAAATTTTCTTAGATTAAATAGTTCATAGGCCTAGATTTCTTAAAGCTCATTAGTTAAAGGTTGCTTTGTATATTTAACATAGAATATGTTGTTTAAATGGATTTTAAAAGTCATCTTTTAAAGTGGAACTGTAAATTGAAAAAGAGGGTTGATCCCTAGGGTAAACCATCCTTTTAGTTAGTTAATATTTCCATTATATTTTCTTTCTACCTTGACTTGTACTTTGTCATAAATCTAAGTTTACTTATCCTGGTTAACAATTTAATTGGGGGAAATTAGTACATATAGTTTACCCATCATTTTTGGCACCGTTGTTGGGGAGTTGTCCAAAGGTAGAAAACAGTTAGGAAGTAGATTATTTCTTAGCATTATGACTAGTTTGGTGGTGAGGGAACTTTAATATGAGAGGTAAGAACCCACACATATGATATAGCAGGTTCCCCCGATTCCAATGGTAGTTTTTATTTTTGTACCGCTTTCATGAAAAAACCTAGGGACCCAAAGGGTAGATATATCAAAACCAAACCAAAACTTTCGATCAAGGTTCCTTCTAACCTTTTTGGAGCAAGGAAAACTCCATCCATGAACTACATAGAATGGTACCGAAAAGTAGGGGATAACTCAACCCAAAGAGATAAAAAAGTTACAAAGGAGACCAAAAATGGGGAAACCATAGAGCATAAAATTGAGACATCAACAATAGTGGGACAAGGGGAAATACCACTTGAAACTTCATCAGAACCAACCAACACAACCTTTTCCTTTTGATCACCACCATCAGGAGACTCTAACTTTGTATATATCATTGAACTTGAAGAGGTGAATTCCCTCTTTGGCAGTTCAACCAATATAGTTGTATCCCAAGTTGAAACAACAACTTTGGAACCAATAGTTTCAATAGGCTTGAGTAAAGTCCCAGACATCCAAATAGTAGATAAATCTTCCTAAGAAGGAATATCCTTCCTAAAAAAGAACCTTGGGACACTTTGTTATGTTCAAGGATAAAACCATTCAAGTATTCTCTCTTTGGGAATCATATCAATATGGATGATTAGGAGGATCACAACTATGTGAGACATGATGAGGGAGAAGAAGTTGGAAACCAAACAAAAACCACTTTTGGGTTTCCAGTTTTGGATACCACACAAAATGTTAACATGAAGAACATTCGACTCTCTACACTACCCACCTTTTATGGTAAGAGAAGTGAGGACCGATATACCTTCATGTTTGAGTTTGAAATCTTATGTAGAAGTTATAACTACTTGCAAGATGCTCATAAATTAAAACTTTTTCCTGCTACTCTCAAGGATTCTGCACTAAGATGGTTCATGGGATTAGCAGAGTCTAGTATTAGATATTGGGAATATATGAAGACTATATTTCTTAAGAAATACCAAGACTGTTGCAAATATAAGGATTCTCGTAATGATATTTTTAAAATTCAACAATTAGAGGATGAGAGTCTTGAGGATTACATGGAACTATTTGCTTATAATTCACAAAAATCGAAATATCATGACCTTCCAGATGATGCAGTCATGACTCTTTTTCTTAAAGGAAATTTGAAAGAATATATGGAGACACTTAACCTAATGGAATTAGGATACATGTCCCATAAACCATTCACAAAAATATGTGAAATGTGTAGAAATTACTCGAGAAGTAGGGCCAAAACTGGAAAGAGTGTTCTGGATCCTTATAGTAGAAACCTAAAAGGAGTTAGTTTTGGTGAGATTAGAAGGGTAGAAATAGGAAACCTATTGGAAAACTTCAAAACCAATATTCTAAGTACAATAGGTTCCCAGTTGGGCACTTTAAAGTTCAAGAAGAAACAGGAGGAAGAGAATGCAACAATGTGCATAATTTTTTCCAAGGTGTAGTAGGAAGCATTCCTCAAGGGAATGCCCATTAGACAACATTTCATTTTTTGGCTTCTGTACTGAAGATCACCCAAATTAAAAATGCCCATCACTACCCAGTTTATTAGCCATTTATATAAGTGGGTATCCTGGGGAATCTTCTTATGCACATAGGATCCCATGGAAGCCTAAGAGTCAGCCTACATACCAGGATCTACCACCTCAAGCTCCACCTTATTATCAACAACCACAACAGTGGAACTCACCAAATTGGAAAAACTGGTCTCCACAATATGATTCACACCACCCTTGGCTACAAGGATGGAGAGGACGACATACCCAAGGAAACACTCAGATTCCACTTGTTCCTATGCCCACTCATCCTTACCCACAGTTTCCACCAGACATCTAGAAAATTTTGCCAGGTTTTGTCCCCCCACCTTTACCTCCTATTCCAAAACAACCCCAACAATTTCAAAATACAAGTTCCCCAAGACCAACATTATTAACAACACAACTGGTTCCCAACCCAAATAATAAACCAACTCAACCTCTTCACAATGTTGAGCTGCAAACCTTCTCGACATATGTTATTTCTCCTATTCCATTACATGAGATTCAACTAAGGTCGAGGAAAGTTCTGGATAAACATAGGCCTTCAGTGGTCATCCGGGAAGAAGAAGAAGATGAAACTCCTGACCAACCCATGGATGACACTAAGTGGGAAGAGGATATTATTCCCAAAGACCAGGAACAAAATCTTCCCCAAAGTGAATCTTCACAGATTACAAAAGCCCCTCCTTATCCAGAGAGATTAGCAATTGAGAAACCAACGATTCGACTAGAATTTGACATTTTAAATGAATTGAAGAATATATGTGTCAAAATTCCCCTATTACAAGCCATAAATGACATTCCAATTTACAGTAAGGTGATAAAGGAATTTTGTATCAAGAAACCAGGTAGGAAACATAAAGATCCTCCAACAGTACATTTGATAGGAGAATTGTATGAATACATATCAGAGCAACCTAGGGTCAAAAAGTATGCAAACCCAAGGAATCTCGTAGTAACGATAACCATTAATAAGGTTCCTATTGGAAATACTACCATAGACCTAGGGGAAACCATTAATGTTATGAATGTTACTACCTTAGAAGAATTACAGTTGAAACACTTCCGTAGACCTACTCCAGCTATTTTTGAATTAGTAGATAAGACAAAAGTTATACCTGAAGGAATCTTGGATGATATCATAGTCACATTAACATCATGGGAGTATCCAGTAGACCTCCTTGTCATTCATTCAAAGGATCCTACTAAAGGGCATTCCGTTATCTTGGGAAGACCTTGGTTGGCCACAACCAATGCAATTATTGGCCGTAGAGAAGGTGAAATGATCATCTCTAATGGACTTTCTATACATAAACTTACCATATAACCACTAGCTCAAACTGTTATAGAGAATATATGGTGGCTTGAATGTCCATATGAGAATGAGAACTGGGAAGAACCCGTGTTTCCTAGTGATCATTCCTGGGCACTTCATGAGCAAACAACAAAGAATGTGCTAAATCAATTTATTTATGCAATCACGTGTGTTGATTTTCCACAATATTTTCCCCAATTTGAGTATATGTTTGGTGAAGAATTTCAAGAACAGTTGGACCCATCAACTTTGTCTTCAACATCTTTTATTTTTGAGATAGATGAATCTACCATATCTTATAGCATGCCTTATGAGATTAGTCCTGGGAAATTCCTACATATAAATTCTAGACTAGATGCAGATCAACAAGAACAATTAGTGAATTTCCTTAAGGACCAATTTGGAACATTCACCTGAGAATATACCGATATGAAGGGTATACACCCCGATGCATGAATTCATCACATATATACCAAGGAAGAAGTAACACCTTTTAGGAAACCTCAGAGAAGGATGAATCCAACACTAAAGGATATAGTGAAGGAGGAAAAACAAAAACTTTTGAATGCCAGTTTTATTTATCCAATCTCTGACAGCAAATGGGTATCCCCTCTTGTAGTGGTTCCAAATAAAGTAACCATAAAATGGAGATTTTGTGTTGACTCTTGGGAACTTAATAAGGCTACTCTTAAGGATTATTTTACTTTTCCCTTCATTGACCAAGTCTTGGATACCTTGTCAGGGAAGCGATACATTTCCTTCCTGGATGGATATAGTAGATAAAACCAAATTCTCATTGCACATAAGGATCATGACAAGACTACTTTAACTTATCCTTGGGGAACCTATGCCTATAGAGTCTTACCATTTGGTCTGTGTAACGCTCCTGCCACATTCCAATGAGCAGTATTATGGATATTTGTTGGCCTCATTCATGACTGTGTGGAAGTGTATATGGACGATTTTACAGTGTATGGTAATACTTATCAGCAAGCCCTAGATATTTTGAAGAAAATTCTTATTAGATGTCAAGAGATGAATTTATCCTTAAGTCATGAAAAGTGTAAAACGTTATTGACTGAAGGATTAGTCTTAGGACATCATGTTTCATCTCAAGGGATTAAAGTGGATCCTACTAAGATTGAGGTAATCGTTAAACTTCCACCTCCAAAGACTCAAAAGTAGGTAAGAATATTTCTTGGACATGCTGGATATTACCGATGATTTATTGAGAATTTTACAAAGATTGTTGCACCAATGTTTAGATTTCTTACAAAATATGTTGATTTTCTTTGGATTGGCCATTGTCAAACCACCTTAGAAAATCTAAAAGCTAAATGATCTGTGGCACTAGTTCTTAGGCGACATAATTGGGCCCTTCCATTTCATATATCCATTGATGCCTCCGATATTGCAATAGGAGGAGTATTAGGACAAAAATAAGACTAACAATCTTATGCCATTTACTTTGTGAGTAAGAACTTGTCCCCTGCCGAGATAAACTATACAGTCACCAAAAACGAATTCTTGGTAGTTGTCCATGCCATCAACAAGTTTCACCATTATATCACAGTATATGAGGTATTTGTACATACATATCACTCTGCCATTATATTTCTCATGAAAAAACCTATTACCAATGGCCGATTAACTAGGTGGCTCCTTTTATTACAAGAGTTCAATATCACCGTCCTTAACCGACCAGGAAAAAAGAACTTAGTAGTTGATTTTCTCTCGTGCATTAATCATGAGGGTGATAGTATTCCTTTTGATGATAGTTTTCCAGATGAGAATCTCTTTGCCATCTCCATAAACATTCCATGGTTTGCAGACATGGAAAATTATTTGGCTACTAGAAAATTACCAGCTCATTTGTCACCTCATGAAAAGTGTCAAATTATAACACAAAGTGCTAACTATTCCTAGGTTGGCAATGACCTTTTTTTTATTGGACTAGACTTGATTATTTGTAGTTGTGTCTAGGAAGATGAGATAGCATAAATCCTACGAAGTTGTCGTGATGTGGTGGAAATTTTTCCGATAAACGCACACCATATAAGGTTTTACATTCAGGTTACTATTGGCCTAAATTTTTTAAGGATGTTGCCAAATATGTGAGAAGTTACGATAGATGTCAGAGGATAGGAAGGCCCACAACAGTTGATGAAATTCCCTTATGTGGCTAAGTTATGATATAACCTTTTGAGAAATGGGCCCTTGATTTTGTAGGACCAATTTCCCCCATGTCTCGTAAGAAGAATTATATTCCACCAAGTGGGTAGAGGAAAAAACCTTGTTTAGGGCTACTGAAAAATATGTTGTTGAGTTCATTTATGAAGATATTTTTATCCGCTTTGGTGTTCCTCGTGATATTTTCACAGACCAGAGTACACAATTTAATTCTAAGCTGATGAAGGAATTAACGGAAAAATATGGGATAAAGCATCGTAAGTCCTCTCTATACCACCCACAAGCTAATGGCCAAGTAGAATAAACAAATAAAGTATTGGAAACTATCCTAACCAAAATTTTCCAATTACACCATAGAGATTGGGCTGATAGACTTCCATAGGCTTTGTGGGCATATCGTACCACATGGAGAAACACCACTGGACATACCCCATATGAACTAGTTTATGGAAAACAAGTACTCTTACCTATTGAATTCCAAGTAAGGACCTTTCGTATTGCTGCACAATTGGGATTAGACTTAGACGAGGCACAAAAAAAACAAGCCCTACAATTGAACAAATTGGATGAGATTAGACAAGATGCTATCCAAATGACAATCCTAATTCAAAACCAGAGAAGCAAGTGGCATGATAAATTTATTAAAAAGAAACAATTTCAACTTGGTGATTGGGCTTTGTTGTTTGATTCACGATTCAAAATTTTTAAAGGAAAACTTACCACTCGATGGTTGGTTCTTTATGAGGTAGTTACCATGTATGATAATGGGGCTGTTAAGATAAAAACAATTGATGATGGAAAAATTTCTTTCATAGTGAATGGACACCGACTTAAACTTTACCACATGCCCATTTTTAAAGAAGATTTTATACAGGTCATGTCAACTGACAAGGCATTGTCCTTTGTGGATGGGGAAGTTTCTTCTCCCTCCCCCTGTTATTGAAACTTTTTGATTTCTGATTGTACATATGTAGATATTTTAGAGTGTTTTTATTTTATTTTATTTATTTATTTTTTTCTGATAAACAATTTTAGAGATTTTTGCAGGTGTTCATCTAACAACAAGTGGAAAAATCCAAGGAGACAAAAAGGGGAGTATTTTACTTCGAAAGAAGATGTTTCTATATTTAAACTCTGTTGTCTACTTAAACACCAATTGGATAATGATTATTTTTATTATGATTAGAAACCGCCTGCTTTAAATTAGCCATTTTTACAAGATTTCTATCTTTCTTTCTCTCAAGGCATCTTTCATGGAAGTTTCTCATAACCTCCACCACTAGAGGACATAAGGAAGTGACACTTTGTCTTATCAAACCTAGAGGTTACTAGTAAAATTTGCCCCAAAACCCTGTGTAGGTGAGTAAAGTATCTTTATGAAAGAGTAGAAAGAAGGTCTGATTAGCAGTTAACCATGGAAACATCAATATAGCTTCAAATAGAAGAAAGTGAGTAGGGACTGTAGATACCTTTCTATTATTTTCCAATGGTACCATCCACTACACATTAAAAATGCTTGACTATACCATATCTTCAGATTGGATATGCCCACTTGAGTATCCCTTAGATCAAGACAATCTATAAGGAATACATAAGGAAGAGTCATCCTCTAACTTAAATACCATCCCAGTCCAAAAAAAAAAAATTGTCAGAGCTGCCTCCCCATCTCCTTGCAAAAAGCTATATTCATACAAAAATCTTAAAAGATGGTGGACCAGTCTTTGCTATAAAAGGGTGTAAGAGGCTAACCCGTCGGGATACTGAACAGGTCTACTGGTAGCGGGTACCGGCCTGTGGTATGACTAGGTAAACCCGTCGAAGTACTGAACATTCTTGTTGGCAGTGGGGAATTCTACCTAGAGATGGTAATGATTTGAAAAAAATAAAATAAAATTCCTAATCTTAAAACTTGTCACTACTACATATGGGTGGATTATTCCACAAAAATTTTCCACGCTTCAACTAGTTTCATATTTTTTTTAAACAGGGCGGGATTTTCATCGATATTGCCACGCAAGTTCGTCGCAATATCCATGAAAATATTTTTTAAATCTAGTCGGGATTTTCGTCGCTATATCCATGAACTTTCGTGGAAATATCGACGAAGATTTTTCACCAATCAAAAAATTTTGGACCTTGCCATACTCTCATCAATAAAAATTTCCATGTGAGAACCTTGCTAGAAAAACAAAACCACATAAAAAATGATTTTTTGAGAGGGGTTTTAATCTTCCATTAAAGCATAGACCACCACCATTTAACCTCTTCCCCTTTCCCTTATAGAAACATTGTTGTCTATCTAAGATATGCCATGTAGTTACCTCCCATAGCATGTTTTGACCTCACCAATTAATCTTCTTAATTCTATAGTTTGATGAAACAAGAGGGAAACATATGTTGGATCATGTTGTCATTGATTCCAATGGTTTGATTACTTGGGAGATTGTTGGATCATATGTCATTGATGTAAATGGTTTGGTTTGATTGATGTCATTGGTTGATGTCAAGTAATTGATTGATATGATTCCCTTGATGA
>ML822892.1:106874-122179 GCA_009831015.1 Picea engelmannii
TTGAAAAAACCCGTTAAATCCATGATTTTTATGGCACTACCCTAACATCCCTACTTTGGGGTATTTATGAGTTGGTAATTAATGTACAAGGCCATTTTCTTTGAATAAGGCCCATTAGGTAGTTAGTGAGTAGTTACTCAATGCAAAAGGGTCATCTTTATTAAATGAGGCCCATTAAGTGGTTGGTACTCATTAACGATGGAACCACACATGATTATGGTTTTGCTAGAAATAAACTATTTGTAGAGATAGTAGGATATGCAATGTTTTGTCAAGGGTTGTTATTGTATTGGAACTTCTCTAAAAGGATGTTGCCCCCTCGAAGAGGCCCATGAACACTGGTCTCTCTTTTCTGGTTTACAAGTGGTATGAAATCTCTTTCCTATGCCATCACATGCCAAAATGTAGATTTTTTTTATATGCTAGATATGTGTTCCGACATCTTTAAATGGAGACATCTATCATTCACTAGGTAAAACTATGGTTGGAGAAGCATACATGTAGGGGATATAAGTGGAGTCACTTGGTTGGACACCCTTGTACACCTTTGTTGGTACCTTGATGAATAATATCACATTAGACAAAATGTTCTACAAAATCGATCCTCCACGTACCATCTAGTATATCAGAAGCTCCCTAGGTGCACCTGAAATTAGCCTATCATAAGCCTTTTAGTTTTCTTGTTAATATAGTAAACTAAGGGTATGGCCTATCCTCCTTAGTTGGTGCCATTAAATATTTGACAGAATATTATTTTTGTAAAAGCTCATGCATATCAAATATCTATAGTGCTTAACACTCCCTTGTTTGGGCCCTACAAACCCTAACATCTACAAAGTAGGAAACTACAAAGTAGGATAATATGTCAATAGGTTCTTATAATCAGTCATTGGCCACTTTTTAAACTTTTCCCAACATCCATACTTCGAACTTAACTCCATTGGAAACTCTAAAACATCACCCATCATGCAAATTCAAACTTTGTGACATTGGCCCTCTTATAGTTGCTTGAGACATTTATGGACTAGGTCATTAGGCCTCTTCCAATATTTAGACCATGTTTGAACATTAGGGCATGTTATCGCACCGTTTGTAGCTAGGTCAAATGGCTAGAAGGTAGAAGCCAAACTGGCATAACAAGAACCTACCCCACCAAATGTCACCACAATGGAGAGGTTCTTTCTATTCAGGGAGGTTAGCCCAGGGGAGACATCCTCGGTAACATGGGGTTTTGAAGAGGCCAAAGTATAAAGGTCAAAGTAGAAGTTCCTCCTCACAGGTTACCACCAAGGTCAAATAGTCCGGCTAATCAGCCAATAAAGAAGTGTATGCCCAAATGAGAACACCTTCTTGGAACAAGACAATAGACAAATAATATATGCAGGCTATAATTCAGTGGGTTAGTACTTCATGTAACTATCTGATATCAATATGTAAGCAATTAAAACAAAAGATATCAATGAGGTCAACGTTTATCAATATAGCAGTGGAGACGTATCAATTCATCAATAACTATTGAGATGATGTAGCCAACACTGTATTTAATCAATCTTTT
Source organism: Picea engelmannii (assembly GCA_009831015.1). Lineage (NCBI taxonomy): Eukaryota > Viridiplantae > Streptophyta > Pinopsida > Pinales > Pinaceae > Picea > Picea engelmannii. The sequence goes on from ML822892.1 coordinate 108,430, forward strand.
ACTCAATAAATTCTTTCAACCATCATCTATTTACTTATCATCAAAAGGTGCTGCGTCAAGATGGAATAACCAAGTATGACGTCAACCTAGTTAGGGTTTGGAATTTAAAAGTTTTAAGAGGTTGTTTGAGCACTATCACTTAAACATTGTGGATCTAAGATCGGTTCCTAGGGGCAGGTGGAGTCAATTAAGGAGAGGACGCAGAGTTAAAGGGATAAAAGGATAAGGACAAGAGGGAAGGGTTCTAGAGTGCTGCAATGGCAGGGCCCTAGAATCAAAACCCTAGGAGAAAGAGGCTCACTACGGTGTTGCTTAAGCAAGGCCTCATGCTCTTTCCTCCTTCCTTAGGTCAAACTTGGAAAAACAGCTAGCATAAAAGATAAGTTAAAGAAAGAGAGTGAGGTGAGGGAGAGTGTTGCAATGGCAAGGCTCTATCACCAAACCCTAGAAGATGGATGGCCCTAGGTGTAGATAACCCAGGCCTGGGACATCCCCTCCTTCTTAACCTTTAAAAATCACAGCTAGCACAAGGGAAAAAGTGAAAAGAGTGTAGCAAAGGCTAGGCTCTTCCTTCCTTCTTCAATGGTTGAATATTTCTCTTTTAGGGGACATGAAACAAGGACCTACTTGTGTGCTTGTCACTTAGAGTTTTAAATAAACAAATTTATAATAAATGCAAGAATACAAGCCTACAACCATTCAATTAAGAAGTTTTTCAAAAAATACACTTACATATCATGAAGAAATAGCATTGCAAACCCTAGTTGTAAACCTTCCTTCAAGAGAAATGCCAAAATATGCCAAGAAAATCCTTCCTCCAACAAGTGCGCCTCATATAAAAGACCAAATACCCAACAAGGGCACAAAAATCAGACCTCACAAGAGAGTGAGTTGTGTGTTATGTCAAAATGAGGGAGAAACTCCTCAATATATACTGTATCATGACCTCTAATTAAAATTAGGTCATTAAAAATAGCCGACAAGGCTACAAACCAAAATCATACTGTTTTCACATTAAATTGTTAAATCAAAGCCCTAAATGAGCATAAGGAAGACGTCAAGCCCTACTGAGGGAGACGTTGGCCCCTTTTTAGGGAAAATGTAGCACAAAATGACAAACGTTGGCCCTCTTTGGGCCTCCAAACCCTACCACACATGCCAACTGCCCTGTCAAACTGCCACACTCTCAAGGTGACATCAATGGCTCCTAGGTGACATCTTGGGCCATTAAAGGGAAACGTTCCACCTGAAGTGGGTCAACCCCCCTGAACTGGGCTCAACCAAAGTGTCCCAGATGGAACATCCTTCTTTTTCTCAGGTGCAAAAGCTAAATCAAGCATTGTCCTGTCTTTGCCCTTGATGGGGTCCCAACAACCATCTGATGGGCTCTTCATCCCCATGGAGGTCCAAACTAATCATCTCCCCATGTGTACCGGTCCAACTGGTACCTGTCCGTCGGGCATGGTCCTGCACATAAAAAACTTCGGCCTCCATGGGGTCATTAGTCACAGGGATCATAGAAATGTCAATCACGTTTCATCATTAATGTTATCAAACATATGCATACAAACCCTAATATATCATTCAATATCTCAAAGATATTACAAAGACCTACAATACAAAGCCGAAGAAAAAGACAAAATACCCTATTGGGCTAGTATCCATAAGGAAAGGAAAGTCTCCAAGGGGTATCATCCAAGCCATGTAAAATGAGGTGAGGTGGTCAAGGGATGTCCAGACATATGGGTAAAGTGAGAGACAAGGATGTATGATATTACCTGTGGGTGCCTTTGTAGAAGGTGAGCTATACCCGTCATGGATGCAATTATTTCCAAGCCTTTTATTACTTTTATTCTTTTCTTTTCTTTATTTTATTTTTTCTTTTTTGTTTCAAGGAGTAACTAGAGGACACTGCCTTGGCGTGGTGACTAGAGCTGACAATGTTACCCACAAGCACTTTCACAGAGATGATAAGTCTGGCTTGTGATGAGACCCCCTTTCCCTTGGCCATGCAACCAAAGGTCATTGCCTTGGTGTGGTACCAGATAGTGGAAATGTCATACTGTTAGGTACCCATGAACATAATAGGCTGGCTCATGATGAGACCCCCTATCCTCTTGGCTAGGTCTTGTTTTTGTTATTTTTCTTCGGGTCCCTCTTGTTTCTTGCTGAGAGGCTTTTTATTGCCTTCTCTGGGATCCCTGGGCCATGCATCTCTAGGTTTCATTTTTTATGGCTTTTATCTTTTACCAACTGCTTTTACCTTCTGGGCCTTTAGCCCCTTCTTCCCATGAGATAAGGTGCAACCCCACGAACAAATCATCCTAATGCCCAGACTAGGGGAATGGGACAGGTGAGCGAGAGATAAGATGAAAAGTGATGATATGATGTGAGCGGACGATGGCTCTTCAGAAATCCCCCCAGTGGCAAACCAAAACCTATGGGTACAGGCTTGCTAGGACACCCTGTCAATCCCCCCAACCATGGTCAAGTGGGTTAATGTAAGATCCAAGACATTGTCAGAAATAAAAGCAGTAAGATGCATATATCTAAAGGTTATAATGATCAAAAGTGACACATACCATGATACCCAGACCAATTACCTCATGAAGCAAGAGTCTTCTCTGATACAAGACTAGGTTGATGGTGATGGATGCTGCCACTGCTGACAAGACAAGTCTGATGAAAGAAGAGAAGGATGGGCCCTCCAGGGCTATGCTCAAGTTGATCCTACTCTCGGTACTCCATGTCTAGGACCTGTGGGCCTTGAGACATGATCTCCTAGTTATCCCATGAAATCGGGTATAACATCTGGCTCCAACTCGGGGACATGTGCTCACCATAGAGCGCATGAGAGTCACAACATCTCTGTCATAACCTGCACAACTCGATAAGGGAATTAGTAACAAATATGGGGTGGTATTGCCACCCCACATATATAGGCATATACATATAAAGCAATCATAAATGCGAATATAAAGTGAAGTTCCTACCTGTACTTACCTGTGGGATGGATGTTGGTGTAGTCAAACAACCAGTGAAGCCAATCCAACAATGTCCCATGATACCTGCCTTTGTGCTTCATCATAAACCAAAATAGTGATAAGTCAAGCACAAAAACAAAATGGGTTAGAACATGTATTAGATCCGAGAATCACAAAGTCTAACTCATGGAGGTGGGTGGGAAGGAAAAAGTGATCCCACTGCATACTCTCAGGAGAATGGTCAATCCACCTCAGGAAAGGATTGTGAAAGGTCAAAGGTTCAGGATACTAACTCGAGGAATCTGAATGTTGGTTACCTTGGACATCTTCACAACTTGAGGCTTGAGGAGGGATTAGCAAAAACTAAAAGGGTGACTGACCATTCCTAAAGGGGAGGTTGGAAAACTATGATAATAGGCTTCTTCTTGAGGCACTCAACTTTCCCCTAAAATCCAAAATGAGGTTCTTCCTTACATGAGACTTGGGATAAGTGACATGTTTCCAAACCACACCTCTAGTGATACAACAAGGTAAAGTGATCAAAGGGGGGTGGAAAATCCTATCACAAGTATCCTGTTTCAGGAAAGTAACCTCCTCATTTTTATCAACATCTAAGCACAATGTTGGTTGATAACTTGCTTCATACGACAAATGTAAGTGCTCAGATGGATAGTCATCAAAGTCTTCAAGGTATGACCAAAAATTAATCAGAGAGCATAGCACTAGGTCATCCTTGGGATTCTGAATAAGGTCAGGTTATTGTTGCCAGATGTCAAAGTTATTTGTAACTTCAGGTGATTAATGCAAAGGAAACCTTTGGAAAGGACCATCAATGTCATAGATGGGATCCAGGTCATAACCAACTATATCCCACCTGCATCTCCCAACATGTATGAACTCATCAATGTTATCAATAATGTCATTATCCGTGTCATAACATGCAGGGTTTGATTCATTCTTTTCCTCCTCATTTCCTTCATCATAAAGAAAAGCATCATCAAAATCTAGGGGAGGAGGGAAACTTACTGTTTCTTCTTATGCAGGGACTTCGAGGACTTTGGCGTTTTCATCATATATTATTGTTTCATCCTCATGGATTGCTTCTTTGTCTTTGATTGCACAACAAGGAACATCCATTTCATTTAAAACTTTCGTTTCTCCTTCATTTTCTGAATCAAGGACTAAGGTGTCATTGGAAACCTGAGGTGGAAAACAACTAACCTCATCTCTGCTCTGCTGTGTAGGAGAAATAGGTTCTTGGATGACTTCATCAGAGTGAGGATTAGGGGTTGGCATTTCATCATCTTGTTTAGGTTCTTGTTCCTTAACCACATCTTGCTGGTCAAAAAATTGTTCCCTTCTCTCTTATGGATCTTCAGCAAAGGTTTCAAGGGAAACTAGTTTTATTAAGCTGAGAGTGTCCATGGTATGGTCATTGGTTTTGGACAATGGAAGATTCTCTTCGATTCGAATGGCCATGTTGTGAGATTTTGCAAGTGTTTTCAGATTCTTCTTATTTAGGAGGAAACTCAAATGCCCTTGAAGTCCATTAGTATAGAGATAAACGAGGTACTTGTCTTTAGGACGATGGCTTTGAGGAATCTAGTAAAGCAACTTCTAGAACCTAGCCCCGAAAAATTTGACAATCTTAGCCTCTATTTGTTTTATGCCTTCAAGTCCTTTCGGCAATGATTGTATATCTTCCATTTTCATATCCCACTTTGCAAGGAAAATTTCTTTAAAATGGTCCATAGATGTGATGCTGAAAGCTGGAAGATTATCATACCATCTTCTAGCCCCTCCATGCAGAGAGGCAAAGAAGAGTTTCATCACCAAGTCTTCAGCCTTATCACTGATAGGGAAGTATTGAAGGAACTCCAAAAATTTGCTCATGTGATAATCGAGACTTTCTCCATCGATGCCAGCGAATTGAGGGAGCCAATCCTTATAAAAGGGAGGCATTTTTCTGGGATATCCCAGGATTTTACTCATGTCCAAAGGCTTGTAGTTCCCCGGATCCCATTGTGAAGTCATAGTTGGCTTCATCATTAGTGGAGTCGCCAGATAATTTTCTTGAAACTATCAAAAGAAAAGGGAAAACACCCTAGTGGAGTCGCCAGGTAAGCTTGTAAAAAGGTCTCTGAGGCAAGGCTTACCGAAAAGATTTGTTGTCTGAGGAGAATTGACTCAGTGCTCCCTGACAACGACGCCAAAATGTTATCGCACAGTTTGTAGCTAGGTCAAATGGCTAGAAGGTAGAGACCAAACTGGCATAACAGGAACCTACCCCAACCAATGTCACCACAATGGGGAGGTTCTTTCCATTCAGGGAGGTTAGCCTAGGGGAGACGTCCTTGGTAACCTGGGGTTTTGAAGAGGCAAAAGTATAAAGGTAAAAGCAGAAGTTCCTCCTCACAGGTTACCACCAAGGTTAGATAGTCCGGCTAATCAACCAATAAAGAAGTGTATGCCCAAATGAGAACACCTGCTCGGAACAAGACAATAGCAAAATAATATATGCAGGCTATAATTCAGTGGGTTAGTACTTCATGTAACTATTTGATATCAATATGTAAGCAATTAAAAAAATCTATCAATGAGGTCAATGTTTATCAATATAGCAGTGGAAAAGTATCAATTCATCAATAACTATTGAGATGATGTAGCCAACACTGTATTTAATCAATATTTTACTCAATAAATGCTTTCATCCATCATCTATTTGCTTATCATCAAAAGGTGATGCATCAAGATGGAATAACCAAGTATGACATCAACCTAGTTAGGGTTAGCTAGTTAGTTAGGGTTTGGAATTTAAAAGTTTTAAGAGGTTGTTTGAGCACTATCACTTCAATGTTGTGGATCTAAGATCAGTGCCTAGGGGTAGATGGAGTCAATTAAGGAGAGGACACAGAGTTAAAGGGATAAAAATCTAAAAATAAGAGGGAAGGGTTCTAGAGTGCTGCAATGGCAGGGCCCTAGAATCAAAACCCTAAGGGAAAGAGGCTCACTCCGGTGTTTCTTAAGCAAGGCCTTGTGCTCTTTCCTCCTTCCTTAGGTCAAACTTGGAAAAATGGCTAGCATAAAAGATAAGTTAAAACAAGAGAGTGAGGTGAGGGAGAGTGTTGCAATGGCAAGGCTTTATCACCAAACCCTAGGAGATGGACGACCCTAGGTGTAGATAACCTAGGCCTGGGACGTCCCCTCCTTCGTAACCTTTAAAAATCACAGCTAGCACAAGGGAAAAAGTGAAAAGAGTGTAGCAAAGGCTAGGCTCTTCCTTCCTTCTTCAATGGCTGAATATTTCTCTTTTAGGGGACATGAAACAAGGACCTACTTGTGTGCTTGTCACCTAGGGTTTTAAATCAGAAAATTTATAATAAATGCAAGAATACAAGCCTACAACCATTAAATTAAGAAGTTTTGCAGAAAATACACTTACATATCAGGAAGAAATAGCATTGCAAACCCTAGTTGTAAACCTTCCTTCAAGAGAAATGCTAAAATATGCCAAGAAAATCCTTCCTCCAACAAGTGCGCCTCATATAAAATACCAAATACCCAACAAGGGCACAAAAATCAGACCTCACAAGAGAGTGAGTTGTGTGTTATGTCAAAATGAGGGAAAAACTCCTCAATATATACTGTATCATGACCTCTAATTAAAATTAGGTCATTAAAAATAGTCGACAAGGCTACAAACCAAAATCATACTATTTTCACATTAAATTATTAAATCAAAGCCCTAAATGAGTATAAGCAAGACGTCAAGCCCTACTGAGGGAGACGTTGGCCCCTTTTTAGGGAAAATGCAACACAAAATGACAAACGTTGTCCCTCTTTGGGCCTCCAAACCCTGCCACACGTGCCAACTACCCTGTCAAACTGCCACACTCTCAAGGTGACATCAATGGCTCCTAGGTGACGTCTTGGGCCATCAAAGGGAAATGTTCCACCTGAAGTGGGTCAACCCCCCTGGGTTGGGCTCAACCAAAGTGTCCCGGATGGAACGTCCTTCTTCTTCTCAGGTGAAAAATCTCAATCAAGCACTGTCCTGTCTCTGCCCCTGATGGGGTCCCAACAACCATCTGATGGGATATTTATCCCCATGGAGGTCCGAAGTAATCATCTCCCCATGTGTACCGGTCCAAATGGTACCAGTCCGTCGGGCATGGTCCTGCACATCAAAAACTTCTCCCTCCATGGGCTCATTAGTCACAGGGATCATAGCAATGTCAATCATGTTTCATCATTAATGTTATCAAACATATGCATAAAAACCCTGATATATCATTCAATAGCTCAAAGATATTACAAAGACCTACAATACAAAGCCGAAGAAAAAGACAAAATACCCTATTGGGCTAGTATCCGTAAGGAAAGGAAAGTCTCCAAGGGGTATCATCCAAGCCATGTAAAGCGAGTTGATGCGGTTAAGGGATGTCTAGACATATGAGTAAAGTGAGAGACATGGATGCATGATATTACCTGTGGGTACCTTTGTAGAAGGCGAGTTGTACCCGTGATGGATACAATTCTTTCCAAGCCCTTTATTGCTTTTATTCTTTTATTTTCTTTATTTTATTTTTTCTTTTTAATTTCAAGGATTAACTAGAGGACACTACCTTGGCGTGGTGACCAGAGGTAACAGTGTTACCCACAAGCACTTTCACAGAGATGATAAGGTTGGCTTGTGATGAGACCCCCCTTCCCTTTGCCATGCAACCAAAAGTCACTGCCTTGGTGTGGTAACCATATAGTGGAAATATCATACTGTTAGGTACCCATGAACATAATAGGCTAGCTCGTGATGAGACCCCCTATCCTCTTGGCTAGGTCTTGTTTTTGTTATTTTTCTTCGGGTCCCTCTTGTTTCTTGTTGAGAGGATTTTTATTGCCTTCTCGGGGATCCTTGGGCGAGGCATCTCTAGGTTTTATTTTTTATGGATTTTATCTTTTTCCAGTTGCTTTTACCTTCTGGGCCTTTAGCCCCTTCTTCCCATGAGATAAGGTGAAACCCCACGAATAGATCATCCTAATTCCTGGACTAAGGGAATGGGATAGGTGATCGAGAGATAAGATGAAAAGTTATGATATGATGGGAGCGGACGATGGCTCTTCAGAATTCCCCCCGGTGGCAAACCAAAACCTATGGGTACAGGATTGCTAGGACACCCTGTCAATCCCCCCAACCATGGTTAAGTGGGTTAATGTAAGATCCAAGCAGTTGTCAGAAATAAAAGGAGTAAGATGCATATATCTAAAGGTTATAACGATCAAAAGTGACACATACCATGATACTCAGACCGATTACCTCATGAAGAAAGAGTCTTCTCTGATACAAGACCAGGCCGATGGTGATGGATGTTTCCACTATTGACAAGACAAGTCTGATGAAAGAAGAGAAGGATGGGCCCTCCAAGGCTATGCTCAAGTCGATCCTACTCTCGATACTCCATGTCTAGGACCTGTGGGCCTCGAGACATGATCTCCTAGTTATCCCATGAAATCAGGGATAACAAGGCCAAATTTAACTTCAACCCATTCTTGAAATTTGGGCCATTACAAAATTTTAAGCATTTCGCCAACTTTGGCCCACTTCTAAACTTCAGGGCATTTTGGAATATCGATCTGTTTTTGAATTTAAGCCCCTTGAGTCATTCTAAAACATTGCTCATTGAGCAATTTTAAAACTTTAGGCCATCGACACTTTTTTGAACTTCAATCCATCCTACCACTTTTTAGACTTCATCTAATAACAATACTTTGAACGTAAGCCCCCTGAGCATTCTGAAACAAGGATAATGGGCCACTTCTGTATGGGGTTATTGAGCCATTTCAAAAGATTGGGCTTCTTATGAAATTTTTCAAAACTTAATAGGAAGGCCATGATTTCAACACCTAGACCTGCAACTTTACGCAACAATGCAACTTTCTTCCCCTAGACATGGTACAAGCCTTGAGAGCCGTTCTTATTATGAAAAAACTATTAATGGAACCAAATATCCCACACAGAGGCTAAATATTTTTACATATGCCTTGTGTTGTTTTTTGACAACTTCATCATGAAGCTTAATCCTAAGAAGATTTAAATAAGACCTAAAAACCTTATGTAAACGTACCAATGGTTCCAAATGCAACTATATTGCAACTTATGTAACTATATTGCAACTATATTGCAACTTATGTAACTATATTGCAACTATATTCTCAAATATTGGTGAGTGTTCAAATGCAACTATATTGCAACTTATGCAACTATATGCAACTATATGCAACTATATGCAACTATATTGCAACTTATGCAACTATATGCAACTTATGCAACTATATTGCAACAATTTCGTATGCAACTATATGCAACTATGCAACTATGCAACATGCAACTTATGCAACTTCAACAACTTTATGGAACTTATGCAACTTTACGCAACTTTATGCAACTATATTGCAACTATATGCAACTAGGTGTGGCAATTTCAACTTTATGAAACTATATGATAGATAGGTGCGGCAATTTCAACTTTATGCAACTAAATGCAACTATATGCAACTGTCTTGGTACCAAAAACGTATATTGGCACAGTAACTTATCTTCTTGTTTTAATGAGTGTAGGTACCACCAAATAGGTATCTTTCAGATCTATCTTCCTCGAGTGATGGTCAAGATATAGTAAGAGAGGTTGAAAGTGAGACGTGTTGTACTAGATCTACCGGTTCTAGATCAACTAGGTTGGAAAAGGTAAGGAAAAGATTTTGTACCCACATGCAATTTTTTATTGCTAACCGAGGGTTGTGTAATTATGACGCTGAGAGCATAGGTGACATTGAGTTTCCCTTGAGGTATAAACATCTAGTGCAATGATGGGAACCTAAGGATCTACCGGAAGTGGACACAAATTGCTTCATCGGTGGGAGGATGTATTGCATTGCTCCTTCGTCCCTACATGGATTGGGGTTATTTTCCATGGATGGCATAAAGGTCGGCTATGGCACTGTAACTGAATTGATGGAGTATGTCATGCCATTATACAAATACAATCACTGGTTGATGTTGGTCCGATATATGCAAATTATGCGGAGATACGAAGTTGCCACAAATTATATACAAGTACTAGATAACAATCAAAATAAAGGGGAAACTATGTATATTGATGGAAGGCCAAAAGCTACTGGAAACATTGCAGGCTTTATAAATAGTACATGACCAGTGGCAACAACTAAGAAACCGAAATTGCATATTTGAGGCACGCGAAGGAAATCATATATTTGTATGTGCAACAAAAACAATAGTTCCAGGTGAAGAGTTGTTGATCGATTACAACTTAAATCAAATAGATGGAGAGGGTGACCATGGAAATACACCCACTTCGCCTTAGCAGGTAAATGTTAAATACAGTAAAAAATTATGACAACAACAACTAAATTTCATAAATTTCATTTTTTTATTTTTTTTGTTATTACGCCAATATTTCATTTTCTTAATGTTACAGGTGAATTTCCTAACTTTTATTGATTGATTTATTGTGTCAACATCTGTATAGGGTGACCGTGGTAGAAAATCACCCGATACATCTCTCTAGGGTGACCGTGGCAAGGCACCCGCAGTGCCTCACCAGGTAAATGCTAAATACAGTAACAACTTATGACTAGAACAACTAAATTTCTGAAATTTCATTATTTTTTTCTGATATTACTCCAATATTTCATTTTTAAATGTTACAGGTGAATTTCATAACTTTTGTTGACTGATTTATTGTGTCAACTTCTATCCAGGGTGAACATGTCCGAGTTTCACCCGTTACATCTCTCCAGGGTGACCATGGAAAGGCACCTGCAGTGCCTCACCAGGTAAATGTTAAATACAGTAACAACTTATGACTACAACAACTAAATTTCTGAAATTTCATTATTTTTTTTTTTTTTTTNTGATATTACTCCAATATTTCATTTTTTAAATGTTACAAGTGAATTTCATAACTTTTGTTGATTGATTTATTGTGTCAACTTCTGTCCAGGGTGAACGTGTCTGAGTTTCACTCATTACATCTCTCCAGGGTGATCGTGGAAAGGCACCCGCAGTGCCTCACCAGGTAAATTTTAAATACAGTAACAACTTATAACTACAACAACTAAATTTCAGAAATTTCATTATCTGTTTTATGATATTACTCCAATATTTCATTTTTTAAATGTTACAGGTGAATTTCATAACTTTTGTTGATTGATTTATTGTGTCAACTTCTGTCCAGGGTGAACGTGTCTGAGTTTCACCCGTTACATCTCTCCAGGGTGACCGTGGAAAGGCACCCGTAGTGCCTCACCAGGTAAATGTTAAATATAGTAACAACTTATGACTACAACAACTAAATTTCTGAAATTTTGTTATTATTTTTCTGATATTACTACAATATTTCATTTTTTTAATGTTAGAGGTGAATTTCATAACTTTTGTTGATTGATTTATTGTGTAAATATTGATCCAGGCTCCCACAGATGATATTGATGAGGTCGAAATATTTTATTCGACAAACCCAATGACAACTGTAACGAAGGCCTTGAAGAAGGCTAACATGGAATATCTAGGTTTGATTAGCAAAAGACCCCTGACACAAGAGGACATGGCAAGAATTGTAGAGCTACAAACTACAATAACTAATTATGGGGTAAGTGGCATCTTTACATATTTTTATTAGCTATGAAAATTTCATATCCGTTTTTTAGTTTTATATTTTGTATATGATCTGATAAAGAAAAATTTTCTGTTTGTAGGATTTTTTAAACCCCGTGCATGGGGAACCTGTCGATCCTGCAACTGCTATAGGTAGCAGTGAGGGTCCAATGCAAAAATAAGGTGGACATAGCAAAGTGCAAGTGAGGCTTTTTGAGCCTCCTAAGGTTCCCCTCGAATCCATTGGTGATCGGGGTGATTTAAACCGGCACGACATGCTAGAGCATGATGAGTTGGAGCCTGGGACTCCACATGATGACTCCAGAGAGGAACATAGTGTAGGTGCACATGATACTATTCTGCATGGAGGAGAATGAATTAAAAGCACCGGATCACTAGATGTCACCTTTCTGGTGGATGCCACATGTGTTCCGATAAAGATTCAGAAGATTGCAGGTAATTGCCCCATTAATTGATTCATTTTTTTAATGAAATTGAAATGGACATTTGTTGAGATTATTAATTGATTAATGGATAAAACGTTACTGCAGGAAACAATGTTTTCTATAGAAACTTACATGACAAAGCATTGGAGCTGTTTGGCCCCACCATTCGCACACGGTGTAATGGCCAAGATAGCAAAAATAAATATGATTTAATAGATCACATGGCGAACTTGTTCGACAACACTTTCAACAAGAAAGTGGTTTCAAAGTTAGCCGGAGAGAATTTAAAATACACCAGGGCCCAGTATAGGGATAAATTGCAAATAAACCTAAAGCACGAGCGCCCTCCCATGGTTTTCGAGAAAGAGTGGAAGGCGCTAATAGAGGATGCAAAGGAGAACTTGTTTAAAAAGCAAGGACGACAACCACGAGCTGGTCAAGCAAGGTACAACACATGTCATATTATCAGTGAAATATGAACATTTATGTTTTTCTTTCCTGTTTTAAGTAATAATTCCGATATCTAATTTTTTTCAAAAATTCCATATGTAGGCTACCAGACACATCCAACGCAACAAAGGCCAGAGTGGAAAAACACAGCCAGCATAAACTAGGCCAGGGTGGCTACGGAAAACTCAAAGCGTGAATAGTAAGATTTAAATGATTACTTGTGGTTAATATTTATTTAATAGTAGCGAACAAATATAGGTTTTTGTTATTGGTATTTTTAATGGTGTTATGCATTGCAGTTAAATATGTTTGACACTGCTGCCACCGAGGAGGAACTAAAGCTTGGTTACAAGCATGGTTTTAAAAGTGTCATTGAATATATAAAAATATTCGACCAGACTCCCATCTCCCCAGCCACATAGGTAAATCAAATGAATAAGGAAACCTCCGTAGCGTGCTTGTAAAATCTTTTCATATTTTATTATATCACCCTTAACTAAGTATTTATGTTTGTTTTCAAGCAACAGTGCTACCGCAGTAGTGAATCAAGCGGTATTTAGCAAACACTGCGTCATACAAGGGTCCACACGTCCAGTGATAGTGTAGAGCATAATACCCATTCCAGTTTGTATGCTTTAGAAATAGAAATATTTACTATGATTGTAGATATTTATTTCCTAACTTATACTGATATATTATCTTCTCAAAATTGAAGAGCATGTAGCTCAGGAGGGTGAAATGCGAGAGCAACCAAGTGGATAGGAAATTAACGCACCAACTATCCCAGCTACAGAGACAGGTAAAGAGAAATAATGTAATGTTAATCAAAACAATGAATTAGTTATTTCAATTATATTTCAACATATTGATATGATCATTTTCGTTGTTCCAGTTCACATCCTTGAACAGATGCCAGCTAACCCTTCTAAACGACGTACTAGAAGTATGGTACCTAAGCGCACACAAACAATAGAAGGACAGGGCACACAAAATACAATGTCCTTGGATGATGATATCATCCCAATTGTCAGTTTTATGAATGTAAAAAAACTTAAATCAAAGAAAAATTAGATGTATAATTTCATGACCTCTTTTTGGATCTTTATCGATGTTTATATGTTCATGACCTTGACTATCCTAGTTATGCATTAATGTACATATGTTTTCTATATAGAGAAAATCATTTGTTGGGTATGGGA